>LBNU01024153.1:45067-65968 GCA_014162995.1 Artemisia annua
TCACCCTCCCACTCCACTTGCCTGCAACTCAGTCACCTTACCACCCCATCACCTCCCACCATCTCTACCGCCCAACCCACTACACCTAACCTTCACCTCGCATTTAATGTGCCACCCCCCAATTGCTATATCTGTCCAAATTTCTATTCCCACTTTTTGGCGCCAAAATCAGTTATACGGCTAGGATCAATTCTAAGCAATCCAAGGGCCAAGATTGAAGTGGGAAAGCTCAAGTGGACCTCAAGGAACCCTAATTTTGTGCTATAAATGGAAGAGGAGCAGAAGAGAAGAAGTAGTAGTCACATAGTATAATTTTTATGTCGAATTAGTGTAAAATCAGTTCTAAGTTGTTAAATTTGATTCAAGTAGTTTGTAATCAGTTCAAGTATTGTACTTTAATCTTTATCTAATCAAAATTCCAAGTTTTTCAGTTCAATTTCAGTTTTATCATTTCAAATATTTGAATTTCTCTTTTTGTCTTAACAATGTTCATTACCTAGTTTACTGTTTCTTAAGCTCACTTAGGTTATAAAAAGTCATAAGAAAACATAAAAAGAAAAAAAAAATCAGAAACAGAAATCACAGGGTACCTTTGCATTTGACTGTGGAAAGCTTTGGAAGTTGCCTACAATGGAGGGGCAAGATGGACTTTACCAGCTTATTCTTTGAATAAGCTGGAGCTTGTTGAGCTTAAAGATACTCTAGTAAAGCTAGAGTTGAGGTTTTCTATTTTCAAGTTCTTAATTTTCCAATTTCTAGTGTAATTATAGCATAATTGGTAATTTGTAGTGTTAGCTGTTAATTGTTGTTTCTATTTGCTTATCTCAGCTTAATTTATCAATATAAGTGCTTATAATTCAGTTTAGTGGTCTAAATTTCCAAAACCTTGAGAAAATCATAGATTGAATCTGTGAAAGGTGTGTTTGGATTTATCTGTGATACTGTGATCAAGTCTGAGATTGTTGTTGTTTTTGGTTCATGCAAGTCATTTAAGGTCATATTGACTCAAAACAACTATAAAACACAGGCTTCATTTGATAAAAAGTCAAAAATACCTTTGATCTCAACTTACTTGTTCTCTGTCAAAATCTTTGGATCCATAATCATTCACATGGTGCATAAGTTGTTAACAAAGCTCAAACCAGTTCCATTTTAACTAATAACAACATATTAAGTCACTTAGGAACTTTAGAATCTCACCAAAGTCAACTTTGTTCAAAAATCAAAAAGTCAAAATTTTCAGTGAGAAAGTTTTTGAATAAACTTGTCATTTCTCTCTAGGGTTTAATATTGGGATTCAGACCTTGTGCTTTTTAGATAACATAAATTGGTTGCTAATCTTCATTATAGTATTTTTAATTATTTTTATCTCCAGGGTTAAACTGCTTATTTGTCATCTTCTATTTAGCACTTTTTTACAAAACTGTCCTGTGTCACAGACTTGTACCAAAGATCATAAGCTCATTCTGGCTTAACCAGTGGGACCCAGACCTTACAATTGGCTTTTCTTGATAGCTCACCAGCTTATTTTGATAATCCAGTGCTTAAGTTGGCTTTTGTACCTTTTGTCTTAGCTTAATTGACCCATTAAAACCCCCCACCCATACTCAGTACACTGAGTATCCAGTGAGATCAACCACCTTCTCAAGCTTGTTGCAAGCTTATAAGTGGACCCCACCCTTAGTATCTTAGTTTTTTGGAGAGCTTGTTGGTTCAGCTTTTTAACCCAATACCTTAGAAGCTTTGCCCCTAGCCTGCTTGTACACTTAAGTTACCACCTTACACTGAGTAAACCAAATACTCAGTGTTTGCATCAATTTTCACAAGCCCACCATAAGCTCATTAGAAATCCATAAGCTCTGATTATTGGCTTATTTTGAAGCTTGCCAGGTCAACTTTTGAGATCAAGTTTCATTTTAGACCCTAGATCATCTATGTGGGCCCCACAAGGTCTACAATCTAGCATCCTAAGCCTGTTTGGTTCTGTGGTATTTTGGAAGTGCTTATTTGTGTGATTTGGCTTATCCAGTGTGCTTTTTCTCTCTTTCTTGCTTATTTTATGTTCATATAAGTTGTTTGCATCTTAATTTCTAGCTTGTGTACACTGTATAGCTTTTTAATAGCTTTTTCATTATAAAAAATCCAAAACATAATCTGTTAAGCATTTTAGTGTCCAAAGTGCTTATTTTTAAGTTAAAAAAAGTTTGTCTTTGTTAAAGTTCCATATTTTCAGTGTATAAACATTTCTCAAAAAGAAAATCCAAAAAATCATCATTTTTAATAAAGTGATAGCTTCTATTTAAGCCATTTGGCTTATTGCTCAGCTTTTTCCAAAAGCAATTTTCATTTTTATAATTTTCGCAAGTCCCTGTTCACTTGTAGTATTTATAATAATTTTCTTATATTTTTATCTTTTCATTTAGTATTTATAATAATTAATATTAGTTAAATTAGTTTTAATTGAAAAACCAAAAATAAAATCCTCTACTGTTTAATTTTAATCACTAGTACTTTTTTATAATTTTTCTAGGTTTTATTAATCATTTAGAATTTTTAGAAAATAGTTTCATAATTATTACTGTTCATTTTCTATTTATCTTAACTAAATTAGTTTAAATAGTTTTTAATTAGTAATTAAGTAAATAATTAATAAAATAGTGTAACAATAGTTTTTATAAATTTTTTATAATTTTTTAAGGTTCCAGTATTAGTTAATTAGTTTTATAAAATATTTTATAATTATCTAAGTCATTTTTAGTATTATTAGTAATTTAAATTAGTTAATTAATAAGTAATTAGTAATTAACTAGTATTAAATCAACAAAAAGACAAAAATACATATTTTCAATTTTTATATTTCTTTTAAGTCATTATAGATTTTTAGAAATTAATTTTGCAATTTTATAATTTAAATTGTAGTATAACTCTTTTTAGATTTCTTTAAATAGAATTTTTATTAACTTTTTAAATAGTTTTATTAAATAATTAGTATTTAAATATTAAAATAATCAAAAAAATAATTTTCTTTTTAATTTAATTTTCTTTTCATTTTAAGTTTGTAAAAGTTACATTTTCACCCCATGTAGTTTGTTTTTGCATATTTCCACTTTTCCAGCACGCATTTACATTTTTAGGATTAATTGTAATTCTGTGTTTGTTAATACTGTTTTATTATCATTTCAAGCAATCATTAGTGTAAAATTAAATCAAAATCATTATCTGGTTACTTTCCTCAAATCACTCATTCCAGAACGTTTTCCCAAAACACAATTTCAATCTCGCTGGGACTTAACGACCCGGGAGTATACTATACTTACACCGGATCATAAATTGATCACTTCCTCTCTCATAGCCTGACTTAGTTGACCAGGAACCCCTGGTTGACTTAGTTGACTGTTTAGGAGAAATCAGTCATTTGGGAGAAATCAGTCATCTCCATTACGCCTCAATTGAAGGACTCGTCTCCTATGCAAAAAAAGGATTCGGTCGAAATAACGACCGAGTCGTGTGAGTATTTGTTTGTGTGTGAGTGTTATTGAACTGTTTTTTTAAGTATGCTTTTGGTGATGTCTTCGGTGTCTTTGTTACACTAAGTTAGTCATGAAGTGTTATAAAGAAAAAAAGTTGATGTGACACTGATATCCTCGGTCTTATTGTGACCACTGTTACGTGTAGCACAAAAGACTAACCTCAAAATTATTATACGCGAATTTTTACCATTAGGGTCCATTTAGCCCTCAATAACCCAAGCTATATTTTTGGCAAATCAAACTTTTAAAATAGAGGAAATTCAAAAAGAAAAATGATTGCTATGTCTAATTAGCAAGCCTACTTATATATTTAATGATTTGATTGGTGGATTTGAAACGTGATTGGTGCAAAATTTGAAGAGAGAAAATGTATATGATAATTATACAAGTAAGTTATGCAAGGCCGTCCCATTGATTTGGGGGGCCCGGTGCGAAATCACAAATGAGGCTCCCATAATCGAAGTCTTTTACTCTTTTTGTATGTGGTCCGGTTCAACTTTGATAATATTTAATAAAGACACTAAAAATTCTAAACGTTTATATATAAAACGTTTATTAAACTAAATTGGGAGCCCCTTACAAAAGGGGGCCCGGTGCGGTTGCATCACTTGCACATGCTAATCGCCGCCACTGAAGTTATGCATTAAACATGTATTTAAGCATTAATTGTAGGCCTAAATAATATAATTCACTTTTTAANTTTTTTTTTTTTTTTTTTTTTTTTTTTTTTTTTTTTTTTTTTTTTTTTTTTTTTTTTTTTTTTTTTTTTTTTTTTTTTTTTTTTTGCTACGAGCATTAAATTTTCGCGTTAGCGGCCACGTGAAATGACTAATTTACCCTCGTTTTCTTCCTACAATTACTCTCTTTTGTTTTCACACCACCCTCTAATACTACACACCCAGCACCAGCACCCTCTCCCACCACACAGCCACCACCATCGACATTAACACCACCACCCTCTCCCACCACCATCCTATACCACCGCACAAAACACTTTTGTTGAACAGTGACATGGAGTTTCAACCAAACAATTAAAATAGCCGGAGATTTCAGATCCAAAACCCTAACATTCACTTTTTTGTGCGACCGAATTTTGAAATTAGGGTTTGTTAATTTTACAGGTTGATTATCTGTATTAATGCATGGGTGATAGTCAGAACTCATCTAACTACTTTCAGGTATTCTTCATCAACTTTATTTGCTATACAGTCCATTGAATAGCTGTTTTGAACTTCAATTGCTTATTTGGTAATGTCATAATCATTAGTTTGTTACAAATCTGAAACTTGCTTATTTTGGTTTAAAATTAGGGGCGTTTGTTTAGGCTTATTTTTTGGCCTTACAAGCTTATGGGCATACTAGGGGGTGTTTGTTTAAGCTTATTGTTACAATATACTAAAGATAGCAGTATGATTCACACGGTGACTATCTTTGTTGCTTTACTTTGCAATAGGTTGGGGAGCTCGGGGCTCTACTTTGCAATCTGGTCACAATAGTTCCCCAACCACATAAGCTCATAAGCCGAAAAATAAGCTTAAACAAACGCCCCTAATTTAAAACAAAATAAGCAAGTTTCAATAAGCAGCTTTGTATTAAGTAATGATCACGTAGCATATAAGCAACCGAAGTTCAAAATAGCTATTCAATGGATTGCATAGCAAATAAAGTTAATGAATAATACCTTTAAGTAGTTAGAGAAAACGAGTACTAACTGTCACCCATGCCTTAATACAAATAATCAACCTGTAAAATTAAAAACCTTAATTTCAAAATTAGGTCACACAAAAAAGTGAATGTTAGGGTTCTGGATGTGAAATCTCCAGTTATTCTAATTGTTTGGTTGAAACCCCATGTCACTATTCAACAAAAGTATTTTTGTGGTGGTAGAGAATGGTGATGCCAATGTCTACAGTGGTGGTTGTGTAGTGGTAAAGGATTGTGGTGGGAGAGGATGTTGGTGCTTAGTGTATAGTGGTAGAGGGTGGTGGGAAAACAAAATAGAGTAATTGTGGGAAGAAGACGGGGGTAAATTAGTCATTTCACATGACAACTAACGGAAAAAAATTTAACCCTCGTTAGCAAAAAAAAAAAAAAAAAAAAAAGGAATATGCAACTACAGTAGTGCCTAAGTGGCATTCTCGCAAAAACCCAAACATATGTACACAGCTCGCAAATTAAAATAACAAAATTTATGAACATTTTTTTGCAGTTTAGGGCCTGTTTGGCTAAGCTTATTAAACGTAAGCCCGTTTGAGTTTATTTTTTATAAGCCCTAATTTTACGGCTTATTTTGAGACTTGTCGGCTTTTATAAGTTTATCATGTCATAATAAACTTATATAAGGCAACAAGTCTCAAAATAAGCCACAAAATTGGAGCTTATTGAAAATAAACCCAAATGAGCTTACGTGTAATAAGCTTAGGCACACAACCCCTTAAAAAAATCCATCTTCTACTTTCAAGCCATGAATCATGATTTCAAAATTCGGTCATTTTGAGAATTTCATATACTCCGTATAAAATAATCTCTTACTTTATGTATCCATCAATCAGTTGTTACTTGAATAAAAAAAACAAATTTATCCGCAGACCCACATGATCACAACGGAACAAAATGCAATCGGACCTTCCCAAGCTGTAAATAACACCCAACACCAAAGATGAAGAAAACCCAACTACCTTCAACTTAGTCCCACTAAAAACCAATCACCCGCTAACACGTTAGCGAGTGAGAATTTTTTGTGAGAATTTTATGTGGATGTAGCATACCGCAACAATTATCATAATTCATACCGCAACAATTATATCCCACAAAATAGAAATTAACAAGGCTTGTATAACATGTAAAATCATCTAAAAAAAATTCATTAATTTCTTAAAGACTACCACAAGTATGTCTATGTTACAACGAACCACATGATTATTTGTATAGTAGTCAACTAATATTCATAAACACAATTCAAATGCCTTGTCATATTAATCTATTTTTAGTTTCACAAGAAAATTACGAGTATTATGCATGAACTTCAAAATGAATAAACTAATCAAGAATACTTTCATTGTCAATACGATGGACTTAGGCTCCCCACAGTGGGACGGAAATGAAATCGTTCGAGGGTACCACGACCGAATTCCAAATCGGTCGCTCCCTCTGTGGAGCTTATGTTCGAAATCNTTTTTTTTTTTTTTTTTTTTTTTTTTTTTTTTTTTTAATTTTTTTTAACTATACATTTTCATACATAAACTAGAAAAATACTTAACATTTAAATACAAACTTAATATTAATACTTAAACATTTAAACACAAATTAAACCTAAAACACGAACTACAACAAACATTAAACATAAACTACGATAATTAAGCATAAACTACGATAATTAAACATAAAACTACGAATCAATAAAACGAATCATCCGACACATAGCCCTCGTGACTCGAAGCACTCGAATCGTCGTCACTCGTTGGCACACGGTCTATTCCATCTTCTATTCGCCATGCACAACGAGCGTTTCTCCGAGCCTGTTTTTCTCGTAAGTACTCCTCACGAGCTCTTCTCTCATCTTCTTCCTCTGCTTCAGCCCGTAACACTTCTTGCATATCTTGCTCATACAGTTCTTCAACAGTCAACGCACGTGGAACAGGTTGGTTTTGTGGTGGATTGTTTGCCGGTGGATTGTTCACCGGTTGTTCTGGTTGTTGTTGGAATACCGGAAATATGGCTTCCGGTGGAGTGTTCACCGGTTCATTTGCTGGAAACTGCTGGGAGAAGTCGTGTTCACTTGGGAATTGTTGCCCGAAGTCACGGTGACTTGGGAATTGTTGCCCGAAGTCACGGTGACTTGGGAATTGTTGCCCGAAGTCTTTGCGAGACATTATTTGAGAATTATGTTTGAATTGTGTGAGAATTATTTGTGAATTGTGTGTGCAATAATGAGCTGTGAATGGGTCTTAAATAAGCTCATAAATCCCGCCCACCAATTTTGAATTTCAAATGTTTAAAATTATCCCGCCCACCCAGTTTGAATTTCAAACGTTTAAAATTATCCCGCCCACCCATTTTGAATTTCAAACGTTTAAAATTATCCCACCCAGTTTATGCATCCCTATATAAAGCATACATTATCATACCATTTTACACACACTTCACTTCTAAATCATTTCACAATGAATCATCTTTGGTCAATGGAAGAAGAAAGCATTCTAGCTAACGTATGGCTTTCTGCTAGCGAATGTATGGACCTAAGAGTTGAACGTTCTTTTTGGAACGCCGTTACGACAAGGTTCAACGACCAGACTAATGGTGAGCATAGTACTAAAAATAGTATTATGGCTCAATGGAAAAAAATCAACCTAGAATGTCTAAGGTATAATGCTATTTATAGAGAGTTGGTGCGTACAAGTGAAGACCCTTGTCGTCTCAGCAATGCAAACCGAATTTATTTTGAACGCTATGGGAGAGGGTTATACTATCAGCATGTGTGGTTCATTCTGAGAAACAGAAGTGCATGGGAAGCACACCAGCCATAATGGTGTTTTATGTTATGTATTTCCGTATCGTGTTTTATGTTATGTATTTCCGTATCGTGTTTTATGTTCGTATCGTTTCGTTTATGTAATGTTTACGTTTTATTAATAAAATTTGTGTTTGTGTTAAAAATGATTTTTTTTTTTTTTTTTTTTTTAAATTAATAATAATGATGATGCAATATGGGTCACGAGTGTGGGGAGAGAGGTGAAAATGGGTTGAAGAGAGATAAAGCTGAGGTGGCAGCCGGAATGATGATGCAATATAGGTCACGACTGTGCCTAGCCTTAGTAGCTACATGTATTATCAACTTTTTGAAATTTAAAATTAAGAAGAAGATGGTGAAATGATATTGTTTTGGGCGTTTGGCGCTCAAAGAGTATTAAAATTTAAAAGGGTACAAATGTCTAAGCATAAATATACTCGTATATCAAAATGGGCATTTTTGTTATTTAAAATTTTGATTGGGGTAAAATATACTAGTACTCCGTAATTAAGAAGGTTATTTTGGAGGTGTATGTAATTATCCTAATTATTATATAACCATAGTTGGTATCTTATTTCCATACCAACCTAAAGTTTGTGTCTTACAAAGTTGCTAAGCAGTCTATTACAGTTGACCAGTTGACCTATGTTTTATTGAATGTTGGAGTATTAAAATCACAATTATGGAGTTTGTTAGTTGTTAATTATTCATGAATGATGGAGATGGCAACATAACAAATTGGCAAAAATGCATTTGGACACATCAACAACAAACTTTACCTAAGATTCTTAGAAGCATAAGACAAATACAGATGCCTTTCAAAAATAATAATAATAATAATAATAATAATAATAATAATAATAATAATAATAATAATAATAATAATAATAATAATAATAATAATAATAATAATAATAATAATAATAATAAGACAAGCACATATGGTTGACTTGTTGACTAATTAGACAGATTAACAACCAAATGACATGTCCAACTTACATGAAAATGGCTGGATGTCCCATTTGGTCACTTATTGTCTTATACAACAAAACGAGACTTTGTTAAATTTGCAAGTCTTTCGTAGCATTCAAAGAAACATAAATTGTTGACACAAATTAAATATCCGTCAGTTTATCTGTTCTCATATTATGGATTTCCAATACGACTTGGAAGACGACTATTACCAACAAAAGAGGTTCAGCAAACCTATGCCATGGATTGGTATCTATATCGCGGTAGCATCTCTAGGTTGCATCCTCCCGATGGTGGCTGATTTATTACATAGTATTAAAAACATGAAAACGTGGATTCCATGCAAGTATTTTACTCTGAATGCTGTTTCTCTCACTGTGATAGCTGTTGCAATGAAGCTACCCATGGATCTGACTAGTCCAATGCCAGGTGTTACGGATCAGCACGCAAAGTTAGGAAGTATGGCGTTTATGTGCATCATGATGAGTTATCTCTTGCCTTCTTTAGCAACCATGAATGGAAAGGAACTTGTCACAAACATCATAGCTTTGGGTCTTCTGGTAATCACCTTGGTTGTGAATGTTTGCATCCAAATAAATACGGGTTTAGTTTCCTATTCTGAAGATAGGCACTTTAAAGAGTCCAACGTGGGTGGTCATACAATAAACCTGAGGGACATAATTGGATATACCAATAGAGAAATAGCAATCACTTATGTTGCTACGTTGCTCCTGTTACTGATGATATACATATGCTCAGCTCTAATGATTTTAAAATCAAAACAGGATTTAGAATCTAAATACCAAGCAGCGCATGAAAGAGCTTTAAAAGTGCAACAACAATTAAATGTTGGGAATTTAAAGCAGCATGTGATCAACTACGGAATCATGGCAGCAACAGGCAGCCCACAGTTGATGACAGTTTGCACTGCTACATTCTCTGCTTCTGCGGTAATATGTGTTTCAATATCTTTCTTACAAATTTTAACAACGGTTACTAATATTGTTACTGAATATAAAGCCTATGATTCAGATTATAAGTGGTCAACCTTAGTGATTCTTACTGTATTATACAATTTATTGGAATCATGGTGGGAGCGATGGCCCTGTTCTCTAGATTCTTTGCACCCTTAGCCTTTAAGCTTTCTACAGAAGGGATTTGGAAGCTTATAAAGTTTTATGAAGTAGAGAGCTGCTGGACACACACATTATCCGATTGGAAACATAATAGACTATATTCATCCAGTAGCCCCAACTTTAAGACTGTATATTATGAAGTACAAATCCAAGGTCTTGCACTTTTAACACTCTCTCAGAAGGCAGTTGTCGTAACTTGCAAGGCAATAAGGATCATCCCGGTGTTGATATCGAAATGTGTTTTTTATTCCATTAATTGTGTGCACCGATTTGAATTCCGGTTAGTATCACTTTTTGGTATTCAAATGCGTAGGCTACTAGAACCAGACAGAGATATTCGCCAATATGTTTTGCAACCTCAAGATCATATGGAGCATGCAGATGTAACACTCTATTTCATTATGAAAACTGTAGAACGCTCGATTCGGAATGCTGAAAAGCAACAACCCTCCAAACTTATGAAACTTCTAGAGAATTTTAGAGACTTTGAAGGAGTTAAAAAGTTTGATAGCCTACTTGTTCAATCAGATTATCTCAATTGCTGGAGCTTACCGGTTGTAACGTTGGCAACCATCGCACTCTCTCTTCATAAGATCCAACCCAGTACTTTGAAGAACTTGCTGAAGGGGGTGAATGAAGGTCTTGTTTATGTCAAGCTTGTGGAAGAAAGCCTCAACAATAAGGATGAGCTTGTAAGTGTTCAAAAAGCAGCTGAAAGATTGTGGCTAGAAGTTGAAGCCTTCCACAAATGGTTAGGAAACAACCTGCAAGACCCTGATTTTCGAGTGAAAACAGCAAAACAGATTGTTGAGTGGTTCAAAGAGAAAGCTACCAACATGGCAACTGTGGTGGGAAGTACTATGGATATATGTGCCAATTCAATGAGACGTGTCGCCCAAACAATCCTTCTTTTTGACAACATAAACGAGGTTAGCCAAGAGGAACTATTCAAGGAATTATCATCAATGATATCTGACATATTAGCTGCTTGTCTCACCAACTTACCCGAAGTCATAACATTGAAATGCCACACAAGTGAAATAGAGAAAAGGGAGGAGAGTGTCCATGCTGCAGCCACACTTTTTGGCAAGACTTCGGAGATCATAAACACCCTTAAAGATCGTGTACCTGCAAGCTTGATCAATAATCCAGGTGAGCTGCCGTATATTGACAAGTGGCGTGGTCGTCTAACGGCCCCAGCTCCTTAAACCGATTACGCTCTTCAAGTGACTTCAAGTACCGAGGTAAGTTTATTGATTTGTGATTAAATTACATTATAGGTTTGTGTGATTTGCACAAAGTTACGCACTCAGTACCTCGCTATATAATTATAAATATGGTTTCTCATGCAACTGATTTCAATTTGGGTCCCTAAAATAGTAAAGGGCGGTTAACCAAATATGAAAGCACATTATCTGGGAGAATGGGACCATATCCGTGACTAGTATTGGCGAGGGACCTATTAAGTAATTTTGGGCAAACCACATTTGCACATTTATGGAATTTAATCTTAAATATTGTCGTAATTACTTTACAAATTGCCGTACTTTCTTTAACACTTCAACATGAACTGCAGAAACAAGCTGTCGTTCAAGTTTTCCGGAGCAACACCATCTCAGTAATGCTCCTTCAAGAAGTCTTCATCAGCGTGTTCGTGCATTCACATGTTATTTATGTTTATTTTGGGTAAAAGGTCAAAGACCCGGTAAATATATTTATATTTATTTTGTGTTTCTAGCTTTTATTTTAAACTTCACAAGTTATTTATTCTTGTCGTTTGTACTCTTTTCTGTTAAACTTGTAAGATGTAATGTTCATCATTTGGTTGAATGGTTTATAATATTTGTTTATTGGTGTGATCTGAGAAATGTTTTGATGTATCTACTATCATTGGTATATTCCCTGTTCATATCATCTTGTTTCCCCTATGATATTTATCGCGTTCAAAATATTCTTGACTTATTATTGAAGAGGGAGAAGAGACCACGAATACAAACACTGACGAAGTATACATGTTTGTTAAAATCCTTTTAACTCTTGCTGAGACGTTTTATTTGCGCAATATTCGTGGAATTCTTATATTGTTCGTGTTTCCTAGTCATTTTTTAAGGTAATAGGATCATTTCATTTCAATTCTTTAGCTGTTAGGTTCTTAATTAACACGATGGATCCATCAAAACCTTGAACAGGTTCACAAAGTCGCAGTCTTGATCTATCAAGAACATCTACCTTTTACTAAAAAGTCCAATTTTAATGCTAATATAAAATCTTTATTGCTCAGCTACCCGTTAACTATTATTTAGCTTTCAGAATTGTGTGCGATTAGCACATCAGTATGAGAAATATCGTTGACCAAAACCGATAGTTAGACCGATATGAGAAATATCATGGCGGTGGACCACCGCCAACCGCCATGGCGCCGCCATATCGGCCGCCATGACCGATTTTTACAACACTGGATTTAAGACAACTTTAATCAGTAGCTCTACAATCCTGGAACATGAGGTATGCTAGAGACTGTCTTTGAGGTCAAACCAAAGAATTTTTATATCGATAATGTAATCACAATGTTCAGAACTGTAAATGAACATTCATCCAAAGCTGTACTATTTGTCATTAAGTTTAAACCCCCGTTTGTTTGCAGAATGTGACCTTTACTTTTGCCAACCAAACACCCGTGGAATGGAATTTGAATTCCAGTTCCATCTTTTATCAATAGAGCTATCAAATGGAATTCAGACTCCAATTTCATTACATTATTATAAACTTTTGGAGACCAAACAGGGCCTTGAGTTGAAATACGATGGAACTGAAATTTGAATCCCATTTGATAGACTATTTGGTCAGTATAACTATGGAATTTTGGGATTCTGGGTCGAGGGAGAGTGTGTAATGTGCTGGTATTTGACACAAATCCGATATTAAAACACACATAAATGGTGATGTTCATTCGAGAGACAAACTATACAATATCGATCCTTTTTTTCTAAGCTTCATCGCTGTAGTCGGCTATGATCATTTTGTTGGTTTCGTGTTTAGGTCGGATCCCAAAAACATGTTTAATATATAACAAGTTCTAATACGAAATAAAAACATAATAAGGGTTTTAATGATGAATATTATAGGGGCAATTACATGGAGTTTTCTACCAACTAATTGTCTTTAAAATACTTATTTACCCATTGTGTTGTTCGTTCAAAAATATTGACTGATATATAGAACTACGTATTTCATTAATTATATATTTCCCTTCACTTTTAAATTAGTCCATTTCTATTTAAGTGATGTTGATATGATGGAGCCACGGGAGAAAGCTAGAGTTTTTGACCAAGTTATTGTCCTTACAAAATTTATTTATACAAATCTTTCTCTGTCCGTGTTGCATCTCACGAAATCAAACCAATTGAGGGAAGCAATTATATCCCACAAAATAGAAATTCACAAGGCTTGTATAACATGTAAAATCATCTAAAAAAAGTTCATTAATTTCTTAAAGACTACCACAAGTATGTCTATGTTACAACGAACCACATGATTATTTGTATGGTAATCAACTAATTAATATCCATAAACACAATTCAAATGCCTTGTCATATTAATCTATTTGTAGTTTCACAATAAATTAGTTACTACGCATGAACTTCAAGATGAATAAACTAATAAAGAATACTTTTATTGGTAAATACGATAGCGAAATTTATTGTTTACTTACTGATTACTGATTAGAAGAATGACAAGTACAGATGGTTGACTTGTTGATTAATCAGACAGATTAACAACCAAATGACAAATCCAACTTACATGAAAATGCCTGGAAGTTCTATTTATAGTCTTATACAATCAAAGGAGACTTTGTTAAATTTGCAAGTCTTTCGTAGCATTCAAAGAAACCTAAATTGTTGACACAAATATCAGTCAGTTTATCAGTTCTCATATTATGGGTCACCATTACGACTTGGAAGACGACTATGAAGAAGCTTTGAGTCCACTTAGGCAATGCAACAATATCTCGAGCAATTTGATAGATGACTTGTTGTTGGTCTTATACAAGTTACATCGACAAAAGAGGTTTAGCGAACCTATGCCGACAATTGGGATGTATATTGCGTTAGCATCTCTATGTTGCCTCCTAGCAATGGTAGCTGATATAATACATGGTATGAAATACAGAAAATCATGGTACCCCTGTAAATACTTCACTTTGAATGCTGTTTCTCTCACTGTGATAGCTGTTGCAGTGAAGCTACCCATGGATCTGACTAATCCAATGCCAGGTGATATAGACCAGCAAACAAAGTTAGGAAGTGTGGCATTTATGTGCATCATGATGACGTTTCTCTTGCCTTCTTTAGCAACCATGAATAGAAAGGATCTTGTCACAAACATCATAGCTTTGGGTCTTCTAGTAATCACCTTGGTTGTGAATATTTGCATCCAAATAAACACAGGTTTAGTTTCCTATTCTGAAGATATGCGCATTAAAGAGGACAACATGGGTGGTCATAAAATAAAATCAATGGCTATATATTCATATGCCAACAGAATAACAGCAATCACTTATGTAGCTATGTTACTCATGTTAATGATGATATACATATGTTCAGCTCTAATGATTTTAAAATCAAAACAGGATTTAGAATCTAAATACCAAGCAGCACATGAAAGAGCATTGCTAGTCCAACAACAAGCGGGACAATTAACTGTTGAGAATTTAAAGCAGCGTGTGATCAACTACGGAATCATGGCAGGAACAGGCAGCCCGCAGTTGATGACAGTTTGCTCTGCTACATCCTCTGCTTCTGCGGTAATATGTGTTTCTATCTATTGGTTACATTATACTAAAACGGTTAACTATCTTGGAAATGAAAGCAAGCATATAGCATATGATTCAGATTATAAGTGGTCAATCTTAGTGATTTATTATATACAATATATTGGAATCACACTGGGAGCGGCTGTCATGCTCAGTAGATTCCTTACACCCTTAACCAATATGTCTTCCACAGAAGGGATTTGGAAGCTTATAAAGTTTTATGAAGTAGAGAGCTGCTGGACACACACATTATCCGATTGGAAACATAATAGACTATATTCATCCAGTAGCCCAAACTTTAAGATTGTATTTTATAAACTACAAATCCTAGGTCTTACACTTTTAACACTCTCTCAGAAGGCAATTGTCATAACTTGCAAGGCAATAAGGATCATCCCAGTGTTGATATCGATGTTTTTTCTTTGTTACTATGCTTGTCTGTTCCTGTTGCTAGAACTTTTTGGTATTCAAATGCCTAGGCAATCAGAACCAACCAGAAATATTCACCAGTATGTTTTGCAACTTCAAGATGATATGGAGCTTCCAGATGAAGCACTCTATTTCATTATTAAATCTGTAGAACGCTCTATTCAGAATGCTGAAAAGCAACAACCCTCCAAACTTATGAAACTTCTAGTGAACTTTAGAGACTTTGAAGGAGTTAAAAAGTTCGATAGCCTACTTGTTCAACCATCGCCTGGATTGGATTATCCCAATTGCTGGAGCTTACCGGTCGTAACGTTGGCAACCATCGCAGTCTCTCTTCATAAGATCCAACCCAATACTTTGAAGAACTTTCTGAACGAGGTGACTGAAGGTCTTGTTTATGTCAAACTTGTGGAAGAAAGCCTCAACAATAAGGATGAGCTTGTAAGTGTTCAAAAAGCGGCTGAAAGATTGTGGCTAGAAGTTGAAGTCTACAACAAATGGTTAGGAAACTACCTGCAAGACCCTGATTTTCGAGTCAAAACAGCAATACAGATTGTTGAGTGGTTCAACGAGAAAGCTACAAACATGGTAACTGAGGTGGGAAGTATTGGTATATGTGCCTGTTCAATGAGACGTATCACTGAAACAATCCTTCTTTCCTACCACACCAACATTGATGAGCTTAGCCAAGAGGAGTTATTCACGGAATTATCATCAATGATTGCTGATATACTGGCTGCTTGTCTCACCAACTTACCACAAGTCATAGTTACAAAATGTCATGAAAGTGCAATAGAGAAAAGGGAGGAGAGTGTCTATGCTGCAGCCACACTTCTTGGCAAGACTTCGGAGATCATAAACACCCTTAAAGATCGTGTCCCTGAAAGCTTGATCAATAATCCAGGTGAGTTGCCGTTTATTGACAAGTGGCGTGACCATCTAACAGCCCCAGCTCCTTAAACTGATTACGCTCTTCAAGTAACTTCAAGTACCGAGGTAAGTTTATTGATTTGTGATTAAATTACATTATAGGTTCGTGTGATTTGAACAAAGTTGCGCGCACTCAGTGCCTCCTTAAATAATTATGAATATGGTTTCTCAAGTCTGTAACTGATTTCAATTTGGGTCCCTAAATAGTAAAGGGCGATTAACCAAATATGAAAGCACATTGAATCCGGGACCATATCCGTGACTAGTATTGGCGAGGGACCTATTCAGTAATTTTGGGCAAACCACATTTGCACATTACTCTTAAATATTGTCATAATTTCTTTACAAACTGCCGTACTTTGTCTAACACTTTAACATGAATTGCAGAAACAAGCTGTTCAAGTTTTCTTGAGCAACACCATCTCAGTAATGCATTATGTGTGGTTATGCTCCTTCAAGAAGTCTTCATCAGTGTGTTAGTGCATTCACGTCATTTATGTTTAATTTGTGTTTCTAGCTTTTATTTAAAACTTCACGAGTTATTTATTCTTGTCGTTTGTACTCTTTTCTGGTAAACTTGTATGATATAATGCTCGTCATTTGGTTGAATGGTTTATAATATTTGTTTGTTGGTGTGATCTGAGACATGTTTTGATGTATTTACTATCTTTGGTGTGTTCTCGATTCATATCATCTTATTACCCCTTCTTATTTATCATGCTAAAAATATACATGTATGTTCATTAAAATCCCTTAATTCTTGCTGAGACGTTTTGCGCAAGATTCCTGAATTCTTATATTGCTCGTGTTCCCTAGTCATTTTTTAAGGTAATAGGATCATTTCAGTTGAATTCTTTAGCTGCTATGTTCTTAATTAACACTATGGATCCATTAAAACCTTGAGCAGGTTCACAAAGTTGCAGTCTTGATCTATCAAGATTCAAGAACATCGCCTGTTTACCTTTTACTAAAAAGTCCAATTTTAATGCTAATATAAGATCTTTCTTGCTTCCCAGTTACTTGTTAACCTTTATTTAGCTTTCAGAATTGTGTCCGATTAGCACATCATTAATAATTGTATGTTTGAGGTCAGCAAGATAAGAGATGAGGCACGCCGTAAACATTGACTTTTGTGGTCATGGGGAACAATTTTAGCATCTATACTTATAACGGCAGCGTTACAAAAATATACCAACTTTCATATAACTAAGTACTTTGTATTATAGAGTTCGGATTTGTCGTCTAGTTAGTTTAACAACCATAAAACTATATGTTAAACTAGAAGATTGTAGTTACTACGTTTGACCTTTAATGTCAAACTTAAATGCTGGTCTTTATTCTTCAGGATAAAGTTCTTTTTTCTTATTTTGTAAGTGAAGATTCCAAGTATAGTTATATGAATCAACCACATTCCGTCAATTACGTGCAAAACACCCTTTGCTTTATGGAGACTACTTCTAGTTGAAACTGGCCCGTTGACATTCTAGATATGGCGGGTAACCATAGGCTTTTAAAAGACGGTTTTCGAGTTTTATTTTTGTTCTTAGGCAACTTTTTATTTATTTATTAATGTGCGGGTTGTATAACCATGAAGTTATGGCACCATGATTGAGATTGTTTAAAACGTTTCTACAAAGATTTTTGTACATTCGTCACCTTTTACGCTGTTATGAATAGTTTTGACTATTACTTTTTAAGCAAAAAGTTTTGACTAACTGTCCACATTCTTATTTTGGGATGATATTTGATTGGTGGAGAGTGTGGTTAGTGTGATTTCTTAAACCTTTGTGCATTATAAATTGAAAGCGGACACAATTATGAGATGGAGTATATAATCTGAATGTAAATGCAAGTTTCATTTTAAAGAAATTGAAAAGGTTTAATTTGGAGAAGAAACTCTAACCCTTATGCCAATTACTAACCTTTTCCAAACAACCAACCTCACGCAATATTCACATGTGATAGTGACTTTTCGGCTGAAGTTAGGTTTAAACCCATATATGCAATGCAAGTTTCAAACTCAACAAGTTGTGACATGTTTATTCCTTAATACATCATGGTCCAAACTCACCAGTCACCACCCATGCATCCACCCTTCCCCACATCGAACTCTTTTGCCAGCACACTAGTTCACACCATTGTTTTCCAATTATATGAAAAATATATTTTGTGACAATGAAGTATATGGTAAGAAAACATATATGAAGACAATAGTCTTGTCACATTCCCAAACTTAATTGATGAAAGGGAATATTTTTAAGGCCTTAAAGTTGTCTCTTCAATTCGTGTCATTTGAATTATGTATAAAAATGTTGTTCATTTAAAAACTCTTTAATGAAATGAGACCTTCCTAAGTTAAGTCATCAGTATTCCGAACGTTGATAAGCCTCCAAACAAAGGTTTCTGTTTATGAATAACTTAAAAATACCCAATCAACCACTAAATCTTTCAAAACCACTGAAGATAAGCTACAGCAAGTTAAAAGTCACAACTCGGAAACAAAGAGAATGTGACGTTACACATACCCATCTGGTGAAATTCAAGGCCCGTTTTGTATGTCACATTTGCGTAAATGCAACAAAATGAAACTTTTCCCTTTGGATTTTTGAATATCGATCTCAAAATAAGTGTGAGAAGGAATATGACGATGTTGTGTCTAACTGATGCATTAGAAGGCTTATTTATGCTTGATTTGAGAAATAGTTTGTCTAACTTTTTGCCTCCTACTCCAAACCGAAGCAATGCTGGTTCAAGATACACAAGCCGTCTGCGGCCCGGGGCTACACTTTATGCTGTTTGCAACGTTAGTGAGGTGAGCAATACGGGCTGATTTATACGTTGTTAAAATGTGTTCAAGTCAAAACGGATATCTTTTGTACATGTCAAAGCGGGTCAGTTTGGGTTGACTTTTGAATATTCTGTTGTCCATTTCTTTGAAATTTTTATAAGTAATTAACGCTTTCACTGAATTCTGTATCAGAAACAATACTGTATCTGTATCTGTTTGTAAGTAATTAACGTCGCTGGTGATCCTTGTGCAGGAATTTTTTGTGAAAAAAGCAGATCAAGTTGAACTCTTGGCGATGTGGGGGCTCTTTGGTGCCATTGTCAGTGACTCAGTAGTATTCAAATGTATTCATTTATATAGTTTTATCATTTATGTGCCAGCCAGCATTATACTTGCACACTCTATTGTGAACAAAAAAAGCTTGAACCGGTGAAATTATAGTAGAGAGTCTACTAGTTACTAAAATTCTTCATTATTCGATTCTTACTCATTCAGTTTCATTGAACTCTGTATCCTCTTGTCTGCTAGTTACTAAAATTGTTTAGTAATGCATCTCATAATTATCTAAACTGTTACTTTGTGGTCTTTACCTATGTTTATAGAGGCGTGCTTGAGCGAAAGGAACTTAAAGCTATCCATTGGTCCTCAGGAGAGGTACACTCTCTCTGTCTCCCTCTCCAAAGTCCAAACACACACACACGGACACACCGTGTTTCTCTGTGTGTGGTGCTAAAGATGCCAAGTGGGTGGGTTAGGAAACAGATCAAAAAAGCAGCAGCACAAAATAACAACAGAATAGTAAAAAACAACTCGGATAGTTTGGTGAAATATGTGAATGTTGACCATAGAATGCAAGTTACTAGGATTTCCGATAATTCTGACCAGGCTGATAATCGTGAAAATGAAAAATACACATTATGCATAGGTAGCGAAATGGAGAAATTTACTTAGTAATTATTCGACTTAGGTCATGTTTATTGGTAAAAAAGAATTCGTAAGAACCCCATGAATATTTTGTCTAAAGGTGTTTCGTCATGCCAAAAAGTACCCGTTTGACCCATTTCCTAACTTTTCAGACTCGCCCGTTTGACCAGTTAGACACCTCTAAAGTATTGTGAAAAGATATTCACTGAGCAGAAACAATCTATATTTTTTTTTGAAAGGCTGATAATTTTATATACAGAGGGCTCCAAGAAGGAGACCCGTCACAACAACATTACAAGAACAGAAACCATAGAAAAACAAGGAAGGAAGAAATCCTAAGTAAATCAACCAAGTTTAAGTACATCAAAAGGGCTTGAGATCCATCTAACCCAAGCAGCCACACCTTTAGAATACCGCGCAGCAATCCAAGTTTTAGAGAGGCGCTGAATCGCGGGGAAGATATCTTCCTCTCTAATATTTGCGACGTCCTCCATCTTAGCATTCACAAGCTTGTTCCTCCATTTCCAAATGGCCCAAAGCGAACATTGAAAAACTCCATGCATAATCTTATTCTGATGTTTACAACCCAAATTAGAGACCGAACCTAATGCAATATCTTGGATGGAGAAAGGAGGGAAAACATTAGACAGGCCCAAGTTCCACCAATCCCACACTTTTCTCCATACTTTGACAGTATACAGGCAAGATAGGATGCAATGACCAATGTCTTCATCAACATTCCCACAAAAGGGACATCGGGTTGAAGGGATAGAAACACCACGAGATACGAGGTTCGAGCGAGTTTGATGGGTACTTAGTTTGTTACATGTCTTAGTTTTTCCGCGTCAGTATTTTTGTTTTAAATTTGA
>LBNU01024156.1:10413-22669 GCA_014162995.1 Artemisia annua
TAGAAGCAAAGTCTTTCGAAAAATTGGACGTTGTGGTTGCAAAACCCAATGTTACATACATTGTAATTGTTTTACTAGCTCCTTGCTAGTTTTTTTTATAAAATTTTGCCGTTCAAAAAAAATATATATTTAAGTTTTTAAGCTTAATGAAAAAACTTTTTTGAAACATATATGAGTCACATTGTCACATATCATCTTCGAGATATTATTAAGAATCTTTTGAAGCTAGAGGCCGGTGTAGGTCCAAAATACGTTTGATCAAGTAAAAGATGCCGTACGACACCACAGAATCCCATGTGCACAGTGCACCAGCCACCTGGCCGGATCCATTAAGAGCATAATGAAGTTATGTTTACAGTGTAAGAGTAAAGAACCGTAATGACAGTTCATAGTACATGTTTCTTTTTGAAATACATGTAGTACACACTCGCAATTAATACATCATGATGTCTTATTTATCACTCACTCACATGTTGCTAGTTCAAACTTCAAAGACTACTTAGCAGGACCGTCCCATGAATTTATGAAATTTTTGAGGGCGCTGGACGAAATTAAATAATGAGGCCCTTCGATAAGGAATGCTATATGTAAAGTGTCACCATTTATAAGATATAATGCAATTAGTTAGCTAAACATTCTAACATATTACTCATTTAAGATACTTTCTCATCTAAATACTTTTTTCTTTGTGAAAACTATGCGTACACATGCATATAATTATTAACGGGACAAATTTTGAGGCCCTTAAAAATTTTGAGGCCCTGTGCGGTCGCTCACCTTGCACACCCTCAAAGCCGGCCCTGCTAGTTAGTAGTTTATAGTATATGTTCATCATACATAAGTTAAAAATCTTGGATCCATGACTATATATACGCGTGAGAGTTTAGAAGCCAAAAAGAACTAGATTTATCATAGACTCACAACACAAAAATCAAACCGTTAGTTAATTGCGAGAGATAATAGCTCAACTTCATTCAGACTGTATAAGCACTGATACATAATATTTTGCTAACCTAAATTATGTTTAGAATTTTAGTATCATTAATAAATTGTATAGGGTGATTGAGATTTACATGCAAACAAATGATTGAACTTTAGGTTAATTTAATAAAAGCTAATGCAAGATTTAATTTGTATTTTAATCATTCATGCATGATGGGATTTCTGCTAAGAAAGAAGCCCCTGTTAATTTTCTGACAGACCCGTCGGAAGGAAGGTCCACCCTGCGCCCGGCGGATGTCCTCGTATTCGGTTGGGCAGGTGGTAAACATGCTTGTGTAGACCTCACCGGGGTATCCCCGTTGGTGGGGTTTCGGGACACGGGGTTCGTGGCTGGGCAAGCAGTTTTGAAGGCGGAGTCTAAAAAGGTGACTAAACATGAAACTGCTTGTTCGGAGAATCAACACGTGTTTGTGCCATTTGCTTTTGATACTTTTGGATCCCTTGCCCCCGTGGCAACCCGATTCCTGGATCGGGTGCAAAAGGTTGTCCACAGTAATTCTCCGTCCTCCAAGAATCAAGGTTTTATTTTTAGTAGAGTAGGTTTCGCTATTCAAAAAGGGGTTGCGGCGCAGCTTGTTGCCCGTTTACCTGTCATGCGTTTGTAATTTTAATTATTATTATTATTATTATAAAAAAAAATATCTAACAAAAAAATTGTAATTAAACATTCTATTATTGGCAAGCAAGATAATTACTCAAACTATTAAGGATTGCAATAACTATTTGGATGGATTAGAATGAAAGGAAAGAGGAGAATCCAAAGTTTATGCACGTAATGTGAGTTTTTAATCAACTAGTTATAATACCCGTGCGCGCACGGGGTTTTGACATAAAAATTTTATCATGTATTTAATACCGAATATATTGTTTTAAAAAGTTTTGAACTTTACATCTATTAATTTAGTATAAGTCAAATTTATTTTGCAATAACAATGCCTATTAAAAACAGTCACAACACCCTTGTATTTGGCTATTATTACAGTTCCAAACTCCCTTAAAATTAGCAATTGAAATAGTCTCAAACACCCTTGAATTCAGCTATCAAGGCAGTTTCAAGCACCCATCAATTCAGCTATTAAAAACAGCCCAACACGTTGAATTATGCAATTAAAACAGTCATAAAAACCTTTTAATAACTATTAAAACAATCCTAATCACCAATTCTAACTATTAAGACGGTCGCAAAACCTTTTAAAAACTTACTATAATTAGTAGAAAATAACAGTCCCAAACTCCAATAACTTAAGCAATTCCTACTTTAGTAAACCAGCTCATTCTTTTTGCAGTAGATTTTCAAGTGAAGGAGACACATTAGTTACATCTCTTTCTAGATCAACATTATTCTATATTACAACAAATTCAAAAGCAATTAACTCATCAAATACTTATGAGATTTGTTTTTTTGTTGCAACTTTGGAATAAGGTTAATGCAACACATATCAGTGCCTGTGACAAAGGCATTTATATAACGTTAACTTGGGATTATGTGAGTTAGCCGTTTAAGTATATGAAAATTCAAGAGACAACTTGATTTTAAAGTTCAATAAACACATATACCATATAAGCAAATTATTATATCAAATATATGTTCTAAGTAACCTTCAAAGTAAATCCGTAGTTGATGCATCAGGTGTAGTTTCGGGGGTTTTTATGGTTTCAACTTTAGCATACTTGGTGATGAACTTGTATTCCCAGTCTCTTAATGTGTCAAATTCGAATAAACAACGCATAAGGACCAACTGGTATATAAAACATTCTGAAAGAAACATAAATCAGCTAATACTCAAATTATTGGGACAAAAAGTACATTTTTTTTTCTTCATTTCTTTCGGACTTAACAACGCGCACAATACACTTTCTGCTAAAGTAATAAAAAATAGAAAGTGGAGCCTAATAGAGCATATCGCTTTTCAAAATGAGTAAATTAGCTTTGTATAATGTTTTTAACTGACAGACATGCTGAGGTTGATGTTGATATTATTGTTTAACTTTAACTATTGATATCATGTTGTACAAAATGTGCGAGTTTAGAAGTACATAATGAGCATTAATNTAGGTTGCTAGTTTTATCACTTTATGTTACGTTTTAGACTAATACTCGTTCGGTTATAAGACGAGTCCAATAAGTGTCCAATGGGCCTTGAAAGCCCACGACATAGTACATAGGGAAGGAAGGGAGTGTTGCCCTATCCTCCTCCTATAAATAGGACCCTATGTATCTCTTTCATTTTGTTGGTTAATTTCATATCTTAAGCAAACTATTGTTCTTTCATCTTTCATATTGATCTTAATCAACCAAGTCTATTTCTCATCTCATTTCTTTCATTTGAATACTTGTGTTTACTAATATGGTGACCTAACAGGACTTGTCAACCGGCTTTTGTTGCTGAGGCCGTATCCCTCTTCGACAAGGGGCTTCGGGGTGCGTTAGAAGATATTGTGGTGTGTGGAGGTCCATATTTTGGAGATTTCCAGTGGAGGTTGGCGTCCCTGCCAATACGATCGGGAGGATTGGGCCTTAGTTCGGCAGAGGACTTGTCGGCTTACGCTTTCGTGGCTTCTAGGGTACAGTCTTGGAAGTTACAGGACCACATTCTGAGAAATAGTAGTGTTGTGGGAATAGACTCTGATTACAAGCTTGCGCTAGACAACATTCGCATCTCTCTTCCTGAGTTAGACCTGAGTGTCTTTACTGATAAAGACACCGCCCCCATGAAAGCACAAAAAACTTTGGCAAATGCTTTTTACAGTGAAACCCTTCAAACTCTGGGAGAGAAGTTTACTATGTCCTCGCGCCAGGCAGCAATGCTTGAATGTCTACAAGGGGCCCATGCTCAAGACTTTTTAAACGTTCTTCCCATTGAGGGGCTTGGCCAACATATGTCAGCAATTGAATACCGGGCAATCCTCAAATATCGGCTGATGATTCCTTTGTTCCCAGTGGACGAGCCATGTCCAATGTGCAAAAAGGCGCGTCTAGATAAATTTGGGGAGCACGCCCTCCACTGTAAGGAGTTGCCGGGGTTCAAATATCGGCATGACCTGGTTCGGGATGTCTTGTGGGACGTGTTGAGGAGAGCTGGAATTTCTGCTAAGAAAGAAGCCCCTGTTAATTTTCTGGCAGACCCGTCGGAAGGAAGGTCCACCCTGCGCCCGGCGGATGTCCTCGTATTCGGTTGGGCAGGTGGTAAACATGCTTGTGTAGACCTCACCGGGGTATCCCCGTTGGTGGGGTTTCGGGACACGGGGTTCGTGGCCTGGGCAAAGCAGTTTTGAAGCGGAGTCTAAAACAGCGTGACTAAACATGAAACTGCTTGTTCGGAGAATCAACAACGATGTTTTTGGCATTGTGCTTTGATACTTTTGATCCTTGCCCCCACCTTGCCGTGGCAACCCGATTCCCTGGATCGGGTGCAAAAGGTTGTCCCATCAGTAATCCTTCTCCGTCCCTCCAAGAAATCACAGGTTTATTTGTTAGTAGATTAGGTTTCGCTATTCAAAAAGGTGGTTGCGGCGCCAGCCTTGTTGCCGTTTACCTGTCATGCGTTTGTATTTTAATTATTATTTATTTTTTATTATAAGAAAATATATCTAACAAAAAATTGTAAATTAAACATTCTATATTGGCCAAGCAAGATAATGACTCAAACTATTAAGGATTGGCAATAACTAATTTGGAGGATTAGAATGAAAGGAAAGAGGAAAAATCCAAAGTTTATGCCATAATGTGTGTTTTAATCAACGTAATATTACACATCAAATTAAAGCTTATAATAGATGACCAATCAGTAGTTTTTGGCTTTTTGCTATCGTAAATTTCAACTCTAAAACATAAAGAGATCTACCAAATATAATTTAATAGCAAGAGGAAAAATGGGCTTATGAGTAAAAGATGGGGTTGAAAATTGGCTCCAGTTAACGTGCTTAATAACCTTTTTTCAGAAAAAGACTTGTTTTGTAAGCAAAAGAGTTAAAAGGTGGTTGTTAACGTACTTTCATTTCCTTTTCATTGTGTAAATTGTAAAACATACATTACTTTTTCATCTATGTACTTATTTAGCTTTTAATGCATCTATTAAAAAACTATGAGGAAGTTATTCATACCTATCAAAAAAGATAATGATAACTTGTGTTATTTGTTTATTTGATTTATTTTCTGCTTTGAAATGCATCGTTAAGAGGTAAGGTTATAAAGTTTTGTAAGCAAAAGAGTTAAAAGGTGGTTATAAACCACATGGGGTGACTCAGTTGTTTGGATTTGGTCTCCTAAGTGGTTAAAGTTTCTGGAGGTCCCAGGTTCAAACTTTGAGGAGAAAATTAATCCCCATGTGGCTACGGAGGTTCACCTGCAATGATTCCGGGCTATCCGAAAAGGGGAGTCGCCCTGAGATTAGTCAGCTCGCTATGTTGAGTCGGAATCCAGGCTTAAAAAATATATATATATATATATATATATATATATATATATATATATATATATATATATATATATATATATATATATATATATATATATATATATATATATATATATATATATATATATATATATATATATNAGCGCTTTGGCAGGACTAGGAATCCGTATTGACAAAACCGCTGCATTAGCACTGCCGGGTGCTTGCAATGTGAAGACTCCACCTGTTAGCCGATGCAACGGTATACAATTAGAATCTTGTGTATAATTATGTCTAACTTTGTTATCATGATAATGCAGTTAGTATATTTAGTACCCAGTTTCAATTATATTTTCGATCCAGCTCTATCTTCACTACGATAGATTTTCCCATTTGCACATAATATTTTATTTATAAAAAAAATTGCTTGTGAAATTGTACAATTATTGTCAATGTGTTTAAATCAACTATGAATTAAAAAAAAATAATAAAAAAATAATAAATAAAAATTTATATATAAATATAAAAAAAAAAATAAAAAAAAAAAAAAAAAAAAAAAAAAAAAAATTATTTTGTCAATTTAAGGTGGTGAAACCTTATATAATTTATAAGCTGCCTAATCATCATTTTATAGACTTTTTTAAGCTAGAATCCTATATTCATTATATAAAACTTTTACAACTATATAAAAAGATTCATAATACATGTTTGGGGTATTAAATTATAATAAAATTTAAATATATGAACCTATTAATAACACATAAATGGGGGACATACATTAATATTTACATATTTTTCAAAACACAAATTTTTAGTATATAATGTACAAGGCTATTAAAGCAAGATTTAAAGAAATACGTAACTAATGATATGTATATAGAAATATATGCCTAATACATAAGATTATTATTATTATTAAAATAAAACTTAAAGCTTTAAATATGTTTGAAACTTATTTATAAAACACCGTTATTAATACCCCAAGAAATATTTCACTAACATACAACATTCATCTTTACTACTTATACATAGTTTATATCATTTTTTGAAATTTTTAATCTTTAACTTAAATTAATATAGTTTGCGTAAATGATACCTAAGTACCTTTTAAACTTGATACTAATTTAAATTATGTATTTTCTTGATCAATTTTAAACTTAACAACTTTTAAAATGTACACCATATTAATTTTAAAAAACACACCATTTGTCGAATCAGAATCACGATTTATCAAATATTATTATTTGGTGGTATACATCGTCATTTTACGCGGGTATAACTCTAGTTATTAACTACCATGAGTTACGCTATTACAACTAACTATTTTTATTACGTATTATAAATACTTTATATTCACAATAATATTTTATTATTAAACTAGATTATATAAACACCTCTTGTAATAAGTGCACATAAATCTCACTCACTCCCAACTATCTCTCTCAAAATCTTTCTCCCAAAAACATCTCAGCCACCGGATAATATTCCGACCAAAAATGCCGACCACTTTTGAACGGAATCTCAATCTCTGCTTCTCAAAACTCAAACGCCACCAATCACCACCACCACAACCACCGTCCAACCACCGTCACCGCCGCCGTCACTCCGACACTGTCAAAACCTTCAACACCCTTTACGACCTTCACTCAGATTCCGACGACGGATCCGCCACCGACACCACTGCCGACCTCTCCACCGCCATTGCATCCAACCGGTTCTTCTTTTCCTCCCCCGGGAGGTCGAATTCGATAATCGAGTCGAGTTCTCCTTCGACGTCTTCCGCCGCGTCAACTTCATTCGCGGCGGAAGCGGCGGAGGAGGGGTTTCATGGGGGTGGGGTGGCGATACAGACTGTATCGCCAGACCCTTATTTTGATTTTAGAAAATCAATGCAGGAAATGGTGGAAGCACGTGACATTAATGATGCACGTGCTAATTGGGATTATTTGCATGAGTTGCTTACGTGTTATCTTGATTTGAATCCCAAAAGCGCCCATAAGTTTATTGTGGGCGCTTTTGCGGATCTTTTAGTTACCCTAATGGCTGGTTCGAGTGTGGATACTGATCGCTATCAGAAACGGTCATAGGATATCTTGATTGGTTTACGAACATGTGAGTTAAAGACTTGTCTTTTGCGTGTAATCTGAACAGGAAAAACTATCGGTTTGTTCGTGTGATTAATGTAATGAACATTTATTTTTGTTTTTGTAGTTTAATGAATACTATTATTTAGTTTTGGGATTGGTTTGTTTGCGATGTTAATGTTGTTCATACGAGTTGGGAAAATTAGCAAAAATATTTATTTGGAATATTTTATAAGGAAATGAGAGTTAATGCAGAGGAGGTGGGATTAATAATTATTAAAGATTGATGTGGTACGATTGCATTTATCATGATAATGTAATTGATGGTATATACCTAGTCCATTAAATGTTATTTAGTATTGAGAACACAAATGAATATGTGTAGATATAGGCAATATAATTTTTGTAACAATTTTATATTTGTGGATGAATGCATTCTCTGATTTTTGGTTACAAAGGTCTTTAAATGTTTGATTTGGCTTGCCTAAAGTTTGTGTATTATACAATGGACAGTCCATGTGTTCAAAAGTTGACATGTCAAACTTGAAGTTTCACATCATTTGATTATGCTATGTTCTCTGTTCATTTTGGGACGAATCCTTAGTCAAGGACATGGTTGATGTTTTACACTTCAAAATCCAGGCACATAAAAGGGTGAAAATGCAGTGTTTATATATGTCAAATTTTCATCGATGGTATATATGCAAAAATGTATGATTGGTCCTTTTTGAAAAGAAAATGTAAATGAAATTAGACAAAATAAAAAGCCGTCACCTCAGTGGTCGTAACCATCTCTGTAAAAACACAAAACTATCATAGTAAAGCTTGAATGAACGCAATATTCAACTTTAAGAGCATCCATGATGACCTCGGGGTGGGGTTCTAGTGGTCGGCTTCGATGTGGTCACCAATTGCAGCTCAACCAAGGTTAGCAATGGACAATGGTTGTGGTGCTCGTGGTGATACTCAGTTTTTTTTTTTGAAAATAACATGTGTGTCAGGTATATTTTAGTGGTCCAATTGATTAGTAATGTCAATGAAAAAAATTTAGGATGAAAATGATGAGATAATTATTGAGAAAAAAAAAAAAGTCGATACAGTTGGTTAGTAAATGTACTTTCTATCACTATATGAGCAAGCTATAAAAGCAAACCGACCTTAATTAGCATCCACATTACATATTTAGTAAACCAAAAAGTAAAAACCGCTATTACTATACTACAACTAAGACTACATGTAATAAGGTCTCCAAGATGCGTTCAAGACACAAGAGGATGCGTCCTCCTTGTTACGGCCACCCAAAAAGGGACAAAACAAAGACTCAGTCGTGCAAACAACCGAGTTGTGGGAGGTTTGTTGTGTGTCTGTGTGTTTATTAAATAGTTTTTGTGAGGTATGTTTGTGTTTAAGTGGAGTATGTTTTAGTCATGAAATTACTTATAGAGAAAAAAAAAAAAAAAAAAAAAAAAAATTGATATGACGTGGATGTAACGATAGTAAAGTTGCTTGTCGTGGTCTCTTCCTAAGGGTAGCCTAATGTAACAGTTTATATAGTAAATCCTCATTTCCAGCTCAAACCATTTTATCCATCAACCACATATCTTCTTTTCATAGCTTAAAATATAAGAACTGAAATCTCTCGTGTTTGATTAACTGATAAAGAGTTTCGAAAGTATTCTTAAAAAACTATTCATGTTTATGTCGCACATGAAAAGCTTAAAAAGATGATGACAAATTTTTGTGTCTTTTATGGGACAATCATTTATTTTGTATAGGTGTTTGTCCCTACTTTTTACTATAAACTTACAAAAATACAATTCTATAATAATACAACTGTCCCCTTCTCCAAGTGGTACAGTTAAATTTTGACCTCCAAATTTTGGCTTTCAATGAAATTAAATCTTGTGTTAATATTCAACAAAAAATCATGTGTTTCTAGTATTTAGGATCTCATTTATGTCTATTATTACTACAGTACATTTTGTTTGCATTTTGCAATAATGTTTGTTACATTCAGTTTCACAGTGAAAAGCTGTTAGCTTTGGTCATATGCAGTTTATAATGGTGAAATGAGTAAAACGATTATTTAGAACTTGTTCAGTTTTCTTTGGCTTTAATAGCGTGGAATACATATATTTCTCGAATGATGATATAAGGTTTTTGCACTTAAACGTTAAACACCTCGAGCGAAATCTTATTCATGCAAATGGTTTTATAAAACCATGTTCTATACATCCATGGCTCTGTTTTCATCAGGTTGAATATGATACCTTAGCATTGGCTTACGAAAAAGACAAGAAAATCAAAGTATTTAAACTCGAAAACTATTTTACGAGTTCGTGTCATCAAATGTAAAAGGAACAATTTGGTATTTTATATTGGGTAGAATCTTGAAGGCCAGACAATATTTGGATTAGGAAATGGCAAATTACACAAACAAAAGGAGAGAATCTTTGGTTTTGTTTTGTTAACTCGAAATTTTTAATTTCAATGACTTGTCTTATGCAACAATGAGTTTGTTATTATTGATTGCAACTTGGCCAATAAGGTGTAGCATCCATGGTTTTGGATCTTATTACACTTGTAATCGAGGTCATGTTGCTTTTTGTTTTTTTTTTGTCTTTATACGTGCCGCGTCAATACAGTTGTCTGCTCAAGAACGTGAGATAAAGAAACTATGCATAGTTGTAATCATACGAGGAAATTTTCGTATAGATTAGTCGTCGAGCATTGTGTTAAAATATAGCACTTGGGTATTGTAAGTCCAGAAATTAATCATTCATATGTTTGCAATGCTTTGTTTTATCGAATAACTGAAGCTGATGTTACCAAGAGTTTGCAAATAGGTATTGTACCTTAAAAAGAGTTGTAATAACACAGTAAAAATTCTTGTTTTTTTTATGTCTTTCTTTTACTATGACATTGTCCCACAGACCCACATAGCAAATCTGTCTAAAATATGCTCCAATGGATAGTACATATTACAGATTGCCTTATCATATTGTATTTAAAAAATTTCAAAACTGAATTTATCCTTTTACGTTAGGGTAAACTGCAAAAAATGTCTCTTAACTTTGTCGATTTTGCGAAAGTTGTCCTCATACAAGATTTTTAGCAAAAAATGTCCCTGAACAGGTTTCTTTAGGCGAAAAGTGTCCTTGAGGATGACGTTTGTTTGCAAAAACGGTTTTTTGGCCTAACTAGCGTTAGGGAGCCCGTTAGTCAGCCCTCACGTGCGTTGCACGTGAGGGTATTTCCGTCTTTTCACTGTTCCTGCCATCAAATCCACCTGACGACCCATTAATGCTCTTTGCAACTTGTGTTGAGGGACATTTTTTGCAACAAACGTTTATACTTTTCATTCTTATACAACACGAGTGAGCATTAAGTGTTACACATCCTTGAATCAGCACTTACTGCTCATCATCTTCTTCACATTTTGCACCAAAAATTCTTGTTCAACTGAAAAAATGGTTCTTTGCGCTTGCGGTCTTCAATGCGTGGTTAGAACTTCGTGGACGAATAGGAATCCTGGGAGGCGGTTCTACTCGTGCCCCACATATGTAAGTTTGACTGCTGATCAAACAATAATTATGTTACATTTTACAAGTAGCCTATGTTTTCTTCTTTATAATTACATTTCTTTCATTTTACAGAACTCTAGCTATCCGTTCATCGGATGGGTGGACCCTCCGATGTTCGACCGCTCTCTCGACATCATCCCTTGTTTACTTAGGACCAGGGATGCTTTGGAAGATGCTCTGGCTTTAGAGCAGGAGGGGGCCGACTGGGAGGAGCACCAGGCAAATGAGGAGGAGACCCGGGCAAACCAGGCGGAGCTGCGGGTAAAAATGGAGGAGGAGCGGGCTAAGAAGCTGAGGAAATACCTTATCATTAGTTGGGTTTTGTTCGCTTCTTATGTTTACTTGTAAAGTTGAGAGTTTGGTGTGGGTCAATGTGGGTTGGTTTTTGTGTTTGTGGTAGTTAATGGTGGTTATGTTAGGTGTTTATGAACAATGTACTTTGTTGATGGTTGGTTATGCAGTTAATGTACATTATGGTATCACATCAATGATTCAAGTGTCTTTAATTATCTTATTTGATTTGTGATATTTGTTTGTTAAGTAGGATTATGGTTGTTTATGATTCGTGTTCTTTGTTTGTTAAGTAGGATTATGATTTCACCAATATAACGATTGATGGAGTAGGAATGTATCTATTATGTATTGATAATGAACCAGTGGAATGAAGAAGCAACATTTTACTTGTTTCATTCTTATATAACACAATTTGCATAATGTTTATCCGAAATACACAAGTTTTTTCCAAACATAATGTTTCTTGAATTATAACGTCTAAAGCTGTGAAAGTCAACATTAAGAATACAAGATAAAAGACGTCTAGCAACTCGATGACCGTGACGAATCTACTTCCTCATAAAACCGAATCCTTAGGGGGAGATTGTTAGGATCTAAGTTATCATGTTTATCACAGTCTCGTATTTCAGTACATGTAATAGTGTGCTAGCTATTATATTAGTTTACTTATGTTACGTATGAAGTCCATTAAATGGCCAATGGGCCTCAAAGCCCACGAATTACGAACAACATAGGGAGGAAGGGAGTGTTGCCCTATTCCGCAACCTATAAATAGGACCTCATGTAAAACATTTCATATTTGTTGGTTATTTATTATCTTTAAGGAACTTTGCATCTTTTAATCTGTCTTATGATTTAATCAACCCCCCCCCCCCCGCCCCCCCCCCCCCCCCCC
>LBNU01024157.1:2798-18062 GCA_014162995.1 Artemisia annua
TATGCCTGTGCTTTACACAAAATTGCACATTTCGACCTTTCTTCAAATTTCTTTTATAAACCATCCCAATTGTTGACAAATCTTGCAAGAGTTGTCCTTTTGCCCAACGGCCGTTAGGTTATGTTGTTGACTCCCCCCACGTGCTAAAAACGTGATGGTATTTAAGTCTTTTTACTCTTTTTCATCTTCAAACTTCAGTCAACTCAAGAACTTGTATTTACATTTAGAGAAGAAAAGAAAAAAACGCTAATATTCAAAAAATCAAAACACCAACAATTTAGACATCATAACCAACAACAAATTCATACACAAAATCACAACTATAATAAATTTGCAACTACCTGACAAGCACATACATAAATCAACAACAACAAATCCATAAAACAACAAAATTCACATTTTTTCTAGGTTAATCTTTTTTATCAAATCATTCCCAAAAATCCAAAATCGCAAATCTACTTTTATACATCATAATTTTACGAGAAAGCAAAACTTATTTGAATGACAACAATCAAAACATAAATATACTATTTTAACAAAAAAAAATGTCATTCATAACAAAGTATATGTCCTTTTCAAATTATAACAAAAATAAACCCATATCCAAAATTAGAGTCGGATAAATTCACTTCGAAATTGATGTCGGAGGGTTTTTTCCTCTCTTCAGAACGGCTGTAATAGGGCTCGCCTCCATGCAGGTCTTACACCAACACTTGTTTCGTACAAGATTCCTAGTTTAGCTTACAGGGTCAATCTCTTCTTTGGACTTTTCCAAGTTTCTCCCTTAGTCACTTTTACTTTTTTGTTATTTTGTAATCTTCAGGGTATAGTTAATTACATAAATCATCCTTGTGATTTACACACTTTTTAACCTTTCGTTCTTAACTCTCAAAAAGTACACCAATCATCCCTTTGGTTGTCAATTTATTGCGGACCGGTCCTTTGACCAAACGGGGGTTAGTTTTGGCCGTTAAGTCCAGGCACATGCTCGTCAAGTGAGGGGCAAAATAGTCCTATTACGTCCCCAGTAAACCACAGGGGCGATTTATTTAACTAACCTTTACTTTTTTTTTTTCCTAAATAAAAATTGTTGCATAGCTGGGAATCGAACACGGGACCGCTTGCTTCACAAACAAGCCACTTACCACTGACTAGACCGTGTGTCCAGTTGTGTTATAACATACCTTCCATTTTCTTTTATCCATTTTTTGGCTGGTTTATTCTTTAAATAAACTCGCCTATATTTGGTCGGTCGGTTCATGGTAAACCAGACCGATTTTAGAGGCCTGGCTGTCCTTGTTGGACTCGTTCTTTCGTGCACTTTCTTCCGGTATCCTCGGGACTTCATTTGGACCACGATAAAAATGTTGTGAGCACGTTTTTCTTCGTTTTCAATTCTTCGTACCTACAAAGTAAAATAACGACCTTTTGGATGAGTATTTTACTTTGTAGGTACAAAGAATTGAAAACGAAGCAAAAACTTGAAATTTTGGACGAGTGTCGATCACGTATACATTTTTATCAAAGTCCAAATGAATCCTTGAGGATACCGGAGGAAAGAGCACGAAATAACGAGTCCAACGAATCCCCGGGGCTTCATTTGGACTTCGATAAAAATGTATACGTGATCGATACTCGTCCGAAATTTCACGTTTTTGCTCCGTTCAATTCTTCGTACCTACAAAGTAAAATACCTCAAGTCTTCGAAACCCTCACTAACCCTTGATCATAATGCTTGTAACTCTCATTTGTTGAAAGGACATAAACATGTCATGATCCATCAAAACAAGCCTAGAGATCTTATCACCTTTATTCATTCAAAGTATACTAGCATTTGAATATCCACCACAACAAGCTTAGAGCTCTTGTCATCTTCATATATTGGAAGCTTTTTGATATTGTTGATCTTTTCTTGATCTTATAAGAGAAGATCAACCATATCAAGCTTGGAGTTCTTGATGTTTAGATTAGGCATTCATCTCCATTAGGCAATCATGTCTTGTATAACCATTACCAAACTAACCCTATTCCAAACTATACTATCACCTTTATTCCAAACTAACCCTTGATCATAATGCTTGTAACTCTCATATATTATCATTATCATTATTATCATCATTATTATTATTATCATTATCATTATCATTATCATTATCATTATCATTATCATTATCATTATCATTATCATTATTATTATCATTATTATTATTATTATTATTATTATTATTATTATTATTATTATTATTATTATTATTATTATTATTATTATCATCATCATCATCATCATCATCATCATCATCATCATCATCATCATCATCATCATCATCATCATCATCATCATTATTATTATCATTATTATTATTATTATTATCATTATTATTATCATTATTATTATCATTATTATTATCATTATTATTATCATTATTATTATTATTATTATTATCATTATTATCATTATTATTATTATTATTATTATTATTAGATTGCTTGTAGGACTGAATTCTAAGGGTTGATGATTCGTTTTGTGAGGAACCTGATGTGCTTAAAAGGAGTGTCGATTCATCTAACTATCAAATGAGTGAAGGTGGTACTGTGCGCCTTTCTCTTGCTCCAACTTTAGCTATTTTAACCACATCCCTAAACTAATAGTAAAGTTTTTGTAACATGAATATTATTAGGTGATTCTGGGGTTATAGATGAAGAAGCAGCAAAAGAGTGGGAGCTTACTCTTCTCAAAGATTCCATGGACAAAGAACTACACGAGTTAATAAACGTTTAGAGCAAAAGGAGGTATGTCAACTTTCTTATATTTTCTATTTAAATTATTTTGATTTACAAATATAAATGAATCATATGTTGTAAAACTATTTCAATGCAGTCGGAGATGAAACTTTTTGTTGGATTTGATACAATGACACTTAAGCAACATTTTGGGAAGAAGATAATGGAACTTGAGGACGAAAAGCGATCTGTGCAGGTATATATAAACATATCAAATTTTGTTCATCTTTTAACAATTGTATGTTATCTCTATTCATATAAATTCAAGGCAATGCCTTTTCCTTTTGATAAAATGATCATTTTTTTTTTCTCTATTAGTTTTTTAATCCATCTACATGTTCAAGAAACTATTAGTGTTGGTTTTGATTAAAATTGCTCTTTAGAGTATATTCTAGCTGAGCTCTTAACTTAGCTGTAGGTAAAAAAATGTAGATACTAAATTAGTTCTCAATGAAGTCCTCAAATAAGTTATTATCTTCTGATTTAATATGTAAATATTTACTTTGTCAAGTTTTTTAAAGTTTTGAGCATACAAGGAATCTGTTTGTTTTGATCTTCAATGTTCTGAAAGAGGTTACTGCCTTATGTGTATATTTGTGAATTTATGTATCAATAAAGAGAAATAGGAAAGGTTACTGGTTCATGTAGTTGGATCTTGGCTAAACAACATGTATCTTCCACGGAATTTAGAAGTTCATATGAGTGTTACATGTATGCACTTCCCTTACATAAGTTTGTGCCATTATTGATGAACTGTGTGCTCCTACCCATGTTAAGTAATGATTTGTTGGTCTGTACTTGGCTTATGTTGTTTAACATTTCAGAATTGTTTCGTAAACTTTTCAGAATTGTTATACACATTTTTAAACTGCTTATTGAGTTTTTAGATAAAAAGGTCTACTTCATTAAATGTGGTTATTTTAAAAGATATTAGTGAATACGTTGTTAGGGGGTGTTAGTGTATTCGTATTATCAGGTATAAGTAGCAAAATAAGCTGTAGACATAAAACGTGACCCATATTAGCTGAAACCGTCACTTTAGTATAGAATTAACTTAATCTCTATATAACCATCAAGATTTGATTATTCTCATTGGCGTGTTCATTATCAATTCAGGTAATTGTTCGGTAGAAAGCAGAGATGAATCGTGTGCTTGGTGAAGGTGTTGTTCTGAGAGAACAAATAGACTGAAGCAACATGTATCCTTGGGTCTCAACCTGTCAAACACTTAATCTTAGATAAACGTTGATGAAGATATTTTCGTTGTACCACAGTATCATTGGGATCTTCCTAATCTCAGTCAAATTTTTTGTAGTGTTTAATAGAAAGTGGATCTTCATATACCAAGAAACTTGAAGAAGAACTCCAGAAACGTGATGTCTTCATTGAGGCATGCTACTTTCCTGATCTTGAGAACACAAAACCACATTGCTGAATAATTTGAAATTTCTTATTGCGTGTGGTTAAATACATTTTCAGAGTTTGTATAAAGAAAATGAGAAGCTTTTTGAGCGGTGAACATATAAGGCATCTTCAATCAGAGGCCAACATGTTTTTTCTTGCAATTTTATCCCATTAATAATGTCCAGTGTCTATTGTTGTTCTGAAGCCTACCATCAGCGCCGTGACATATTCCTCATTTGTTGTTTTTTTTTTCTCAAGCATTAGGAGTACCATGAAAAAATCTAAATTAGTTCCTAACATTGGAAGGTGAAATCAATATATTGTATTAGTTTGGGATTTATTCAAAATATTCTATTTCTGCAATAAATCTTAATATTATTTTACTGGCTTGACAGTAACTATAAAGAATGTGCGTTGGATATTGTACTTTTTCAGCTGAAAAAAAGACCGGTGGCACTCTCGCTTTGGTCAATCATGGTCAAGACAAAATAAAGTCAACCCCAGAAAGGGAGTCTTACATCATTTGCAGTATATTAAGGTAAATGATGTAGTGTAATTTTTCATAGAACCGCTCATGTTTGTGCCCTCAGATCGTGGAAGTAATTCTTGATGTTTTAGGTTTCTCCTGTTGAGAGATTTCTTAAGAAGCCTACCTCTGGGCACAATAGAAGCTCCAACAGAGGTAGCAACCCCGCAATATCTTCGGTGTGTTATGATCCCACCATCAAGAATACTCTAAATATTTGAAGGCCGGATGTATGGTTTGAGTAAATCTAGAGCCAGAAAAGAAGTTAAAACTATCGTCTGTTGTTATGAAGATACGTGTAATTGATCAGGTATGTTAGAAACTCTCACGCCTTAAGTATTTTAGCAGCTATCATGGTGATTGGGTCTCATGTATGTTTGGATGTGCGTTTGCTGTTTAGAGTTGTAACAATGGGATAGTCAGATAACTGAGCCGCCAAATGTTTGGAAATATCTTTTGGTTTTAGGATTGGAAGATTAAAATGAAATTGGACCAATCTTTTATATGAAAATATGAATTTCAGAAACTACTTCCTGTGTTATGGTGCATAACAAAGTGGTCGAGTTGGGTGGTTAAGTAATGGGTCAAAATGGGGTGGACTCGGGTTGGGTGTTAGGTGACATATCTACAATCTATCCGGTAGTAATTATGTGTACTTCTTTCAGTTATGTGTTTATATAAGGAATCATTTGAAGTCTTAAATCCCAATTAGGACCCGACCATTAAGAAAAGTAACACAGTGAGTGAGCAGGGTTAGCATTTAAACAATTTAAAAATGGCATGTAGGAAAAACTTCAAATATACTTTGTTTTTTTATCAATTTTACCACAAGTCTTAAGCAGAGTAAATTTCTTTTGCTGATTTTTTTTTTTTTTTTTTTTTAATTGTTTTTGGTCTTAACAAAGGTGGTGACTCCATATGGGTGAGTAGGGGACTATGCAAATATGGAAGAAGATCACCACATTAAAGAGTTAAAGGGGGTTAGGCGAGCTGGTATGTGTTGAAACTTGGTTACATATAATGTTATGAATTGAAAAAAAAAAAGAAAAAAAAAAGAAAAGAACTCTCAATGACTATTGCTTGTCTTAGACCAGTCGATTGNTGTTTATATAAGGAATCATTTGAAGTCTTAAATCCCAATTAGGACCCGACCATTAAGAAAAGTAACACAGTGAGTGAGCAGGGTTAGCATTTAAACAATTTAAAAATGGCATGTAGGAAAAACTTCAAATATACTTTGTTTTTTTATCAATTTTACCACAAGTCTTAAGCAGAGTAAATTTCTTTTGCTGATTTTTTTTTTTTTTTTTTTAATTGTTTTTGGTCTTAACAAAGGTGGTGACTCCATATGGGTGAGTAGGGGACTATGCAAATATGGAAGAAGATCACCACATTAAAGAGTTAAAGGGGGTTAGGCGAGCTGGTATGTGTTGAAACTTGGTTACATATAATGTTATGAATTGAAAAAAAAAAAGAAAAAAAAAAGAAAAGAACTCTCAATGACTATTGCTTGTCTTAGACCAGTCGATTGATATTATCAATAGCAACCCTTCATATACTAAAGTGTAGTAATTCTTAAGCTATTTTTGTAATGATATTTGACACTAGATTTCTATATAAAATTTTAATTTTCTTTGGACAACTCTTATTGACCCGTAAAAGAGTACCCATATCTATGGTACTTTTGATGCGCAGATCAAAGATAGGATGGTTGCACAAGCTCTCTTACCTGAGGCATTTTTAATGCAAAATGATATAGCCTGGTTGCATGCCTATGGGTTTTCATTGGTCATCATATGGTCCCACTTGAACACACGTGTGGTTATGCAATAAACCAAGAAGGGCTATAAATGCTACCTTATATCAGTATGTCTAACCAATATTAATAGGTTGATCACGATATCGTCGTGCAACAAACTAACATATGGGTTTAGTGGCGTTTAAAGGATAGCTAAAGGTGGATCCCCATGGCAGGTCATGGCTAATGGACCAAATTTTTATATGTAGTTATTTTTTATGGTATAAACTGTGTTACTTAGTGAAGTGGTGAGTTTCATATACTTTTTATTGTCCATTTTTATTAGAGTCACTTTATATGCTACTAAAGTTAAGCTTTGTGATTTCATAATTGTGATCACTGACATAATATATTAGTATTGACTTTTGAAAAGAACTCACTTTTTTGAAAAGAACTCGCTTCAGTTCAAATGACACCTCAATTAACACCTGAGTTTAGTTAACGCATGGGTTTCTCTCATAACTAATATTTAGGTCGCGATGTCTAGAGTTAAGAGTAAACATGTACTTAATGGATGGATGTGATAGTTTGACGCAAAATCTTTCCATGTCCAAAAAAAAAAATACCATTGATATTTTATGTTGCCTCTTAATTGATACATACGCTTTTCAGCTTTTGTTTCGAACATATGAATGCGTGTTTAATTTGCTTTTATATAATCGTGTGAATTCACATATATATTTTTTTCTTAATATTTAGCAACTTTATGCATTATAAACAACAATCTTTATGTTCAATCTTCTATTTTTTACTAAATTAAATCCATAAGACTAGCCCGCCCATCGGGCGGGTCTTGAAGCTAGTATATATATATAGAATAATAATAATAAATAAAATAAATAAAAAATTAAAATGGCTTACATGGACAGAATGTGATGACATGGCAGAAAATGAATTACATGGCAATGACTGGGCAATGAGGTGGCAATACGCGTGTAACGCCTCCTGTTATATATATATATATATATATATATATATATATATATATATATATATATATATATATATATATATATATATATATATATATATATATATATATATATATATATATATATATATATATATTTCAAGCTTAAAGATGTATAGTATGAAAGAATTTTAATATCTTTTTTTACATATAAATATATAAAAGGTATATATATTTTTATTTGATTTTGGTTTTCGCTTTATATTGCTAGAACCATAACCGAACTGAGAACCGAATGTTTAATTCGGTTCGGTTTTGGCAAATTCGGTTTGGTTACAAGTTTGGTTCGGTTATTTTCGGTCCGGTTCGATTTCGGTTTTCGGTTTATTCGGTTATTACCCAAACCATGAACACCCCTACAAATAAGCTAGGAACGCCAATATAAAAAGGCCTATGAAATTGGGCTTATTTGAGCTTAAATAAGCTCATAAATTACCAATATACTTGGTGATATCCAAACACAGTAAGCCCATTAGCTCCTTCAAATAAGCCGATCCAAACAACCTCTCAGTCTACAAACATTAACCACATTCAATGCACAATAGACAACTTGACCAATTTTGCTCGAGTGTTGAGAAACATTCATAATTAAACTTCGAATTTCATAAGATAATATTCACTACCAATCAGTGTTGAGAAACAGTGCATTGCCTGTTGTTAAATGTCGCGAAAAAAAAGCCATAATAATAAGAATACTAAATTTAAAGTTCATTGATTACATTCCTAGAGAAACTGGACATTGGTTAGTCCTAAGCTTTCAGACAAAGAAGCCAAGCAGCACTCCATGATTACCGCCAAAATGTGCATCCTCCTAACTAATACTGGAGGCCTCTTAATACTGATATAAGCTACAAGAAAAAAAGGTGACAAAGAAAGAAGATTAGTTGTCTTTAATGCCAAAAACAAGAAAACATAGTAAATTGACGTTTAGACAAAATTTTGAAACTTTTAACAAAAACTAGTGATAAATGCTAGTAAATTAAGTTCATATTAAGTTCATTACACTAGATCAGAAAAATGTTAACCGTGAAACATGTNTATATATATATATATATATATATATATATATATATATATATATATATATATATATATATATATATATATATATATATATATATATATATATACACATATTTCAAGCTTAAAGATGTATAGTATGAAAGAATTTTAATGTCTTTTTTTACATATAAATATATAAAAGGTATATGTATTTTTTATTTGATTTTGGTTTTCGCTTTATATTGCTAGAACCATAACCGAACTGAGAACCGAATGTTTAATTCGGTTCGGTTTTGGCAAATTCGGTTTGGTTACAAGTTTGGTTCGGTTATTTTGGTCCGGTTCGATTTCGGTTTTCGGTTTATTCGGTTATTACCCAAACCATGAACACCCCTACAAATAAGCTAGGAACGCCAATAATAAAAAGGCCTATGAAATTGGGCTTATTTGAGCTTAAATAAGCTCATAAATTACCAATATACTTGGTGATATCCAAACACAGTAAGCCCATTAGCTCCTTCAAATAAGCCGATCCAAACAACCTCTCAGTCTACAAACATTAACCACATTCAATGCACAATAGACAACTTGACCAATTTTGCTCGAGTGTTGAGAAACATTCATAATTAAACTTCGAATTTCATAAGATAATATTCACTACCAATCAGTGTTGAGAAACAGTGCATTGCCTGTTGTTAAATGTCGCGAAAAAAAAGCCATAATAATAAGAATACTAAATTTAAAGTTCATTGATTACATTCCTAGAGAAACTGGACATTGGTTAGTCCTAAGCTTTCAGACAAAGAAGCCAAGCAGCACTCCATGATTACCGCCAAAATGTGCATCCTCCTAACTAATACTGGAGGCCTCTTAATACTGATATAAGCTACAAGAAAAAAAGGTGACAAAAAAAGAAGATTAGTTGTCTTTAATGCCAAAAACAAGAAAACATAGTAAATTGACGTTTAGACAAAATTTTGAAACTTTTAACAAAAACTAGTGATAAATGCTAGTAAATTAAGTTCATATTAAGTTCATTACACTAGATTAGAAAAATGTTAACCGTGGAACATGTAACATTAAAAATGCATCTAAAAAGAAAAAGGGTCAAAGAGTTAAAAAGTCATTCGCATCATTTACAACTTCCCCGATTCTTATTTTAAAATAGTTTTTTGTAATCACAACTCTTTTAATAATGTATAAATGAAGTTATGATTAAAAAAAGTGTTGTCGGGTCAACCCAGCTGGTTTTGACCTGTCTTCTTAAGTTTCCATTTTTTGCCTAAACACGTTTTGTTCTCCTTTAGGAAGAAAACTTAGCCCATGACCATTACCCCAAAACAAGCAGCATGGCAGTGAAAGTTAATTTACCAATGCAGGAAAAAAAGAAGAAGACACATATTGATACAGCAGTGAGAGTGTGAGACATAACTGCAACAATGAGCAAAGAGATCCTACATAGGAAGTTAAGTTATGTAACATCCAGAACAGACTGTTAGCATGGCTATTTATGTTCCCATCCCATCGAAATACATGTGCAAATTATGCAGGTAAGCTTATATGAAAAGGTCAAAGTCGAACCTAAATACGCAAATTCAAGATAAACACATGAAAAAAGCTGAGGCGTCACCTAAATGATATTAGTTTGTCCAATTGTGCATAAACTTAAGCCTCCATATCCTCATCCTTTTCACCCTCCTCATCATAACCTTTGCACCTTATGATATAAACCTGAAATAAAAAAAAGAAAGAGTTAAATCGATTGTTTATGAATTTATGACTGATATCCCATAAACTGAACATGATCGGGCTTGATTAGAAAAGGTAGAAAACATAAAAAAAACCTGAAGAACATGAAAAGAAAGGAATCAAGAGCATCCAATAATACTTTGACTATAACTTAAAAGAGCTTTTTAGTTAGAACATTCTAACCTTAAAGACCGTTCGCTCGATTAGCTGGAAAACAAGTGCATCACCGTCCACCAATTCATGACTGATGGAAAAACCCCTCCATCCACCACTAAGCCCTGCTTTGCGAGCCAAATAAACAGTTGGGACCTCATCACCCTCTTCATCAATTAAAGTAACAGTTGCATCATTCCTCGGTAGGTTTTTTCTACAGAAGTGGTTTGGAAGACCCTGTTTATTAATGTCAACAACTTCAATTATATCAAAATCTATTCAAAATGTCATTGCCAGTTACAAATGCCAATGGATGATTAAAAGAAACAGGAATAAGAACTAACCAACCAAAATCCGCCAGTGACATGTGACTGAAGCATGGGCTTGACAAACGAAGGATAGCCACCTTCAAGATTAGCTTCAAGTTCTTCGGCTTTTGTCGTAGCCCAATACCTTGCTTCATCGGATGCATACACACGGTTTCCTAAATCCTTCCGTGAATAGCTATACTTTCTCCCACTGCAAACATATAATGTAAAAAGCTTAGAGTATTATTTAACCAAATATCCGCTTTTATCTCAAAAAAGAACACTTTCTATTTTCAAGCTTTAAGAAAGTCACTTTTCATATACTAACTATTTCGAAAATAAGATCTTCCAAACTGTGATGAAGAAAAAGTGGCTAATATTATTCGGTTAAATTTTTTTTTACCTTTTTGGTAAGGTAACTCGCTCATAAACCACCTACAACAAAACATTCAAAAAAAGATTAATGACTCTTAGAAAGACAAGTCGCTAATGTTAGAAAACAAGACTAAACATAACACAGTGCATTAACAGTTCTAGAAACAAGACTAAACATAACCATGAAGAATGAGAGAAAACAAAAAACATACAATTTCTTTGTAGACAGGGGCAGGCAAACTTGCAACACGGCTCGATCTCCTGACCTCTACCATTTCGGTCCCTATCACACGAGGCTTTGCACGCTTCATCTGCCATTGTTACACAAAATTGCTAGTTTTGTTCATAATTGAAATTTAGCTCCAATTTCAAAACATTACACAAATCCTTGCAACAATCAGAACTAATTCATACTTTCATGTTTGATTTCACAAACCATAAGTCAAACCAAATAAGTTACCAAAATCACTCTAAGTTTAATACGATGCACAACTAGAGATCTAAAAAGATCAATAGGGCTGACACGTTCTCTTTCGCCAATATTTTGTACAGCAGACACACAAAAATTAAGTTCATCTTGTCATACTGATCACAACTACCACATTCAATTTAGAACTAATAATTTTGTATAACCTAAACTACACCAAATAAATAGTTAAAACCACTAGACATTTTCTACAACAAACTCATAATTACCAAATTAATTAAAAACAAACCCGTTCAACATTTTAGGCCAATAATCGTACTATTCCTACCTAACATGACATTTTCTCCTAATAATTTCATCAAACATAACCTCGCCCACAGTAGTACTAAAATCGCTCAAGTTTTGTACAACAAACAGCTATATAAAACAAACCCGTTCGTCATTTTAGGCAAATAATTGTCCTAATCAAAACTAGCAAACCCGTTCGACATTTTAGGCCAACAATCGCACTAATCAGAACCAACATCACACTTTCTCCTTATTTCATCAAACATAACCTAAACCACAATAAAGTACTAAAATCATTCCAGTTTTGTACAAAATAAGTGACGATATATATAGGTTTTGTATAAAGCAATCATCTTTAGTATCACGAACGCACTTCTTTAGTTTCATCTTCCCGCAAAGTGGCAAAAAAGTAGTCTTTTTAAATATCAAACAACTCCTTTTTAAGTAAATCAACATTGCAACATTTCATATAAAAAATTGTAACCCAAATCAATCCAAGTATATATAGTTATTAAAGATTAGAAACAAACCGGAGAGGGTTTCGGAGAATGAGCGGATTTAAGCGCCTGAGTAAGTAGAGGAAGCTTAAGCTCTTCCATCCTTCTTTTATTCTCTTCCATTCGCTTATTGCGTAAATCTTCGTAGTTTTCTTTCGAATTCATGGATGTTTTTTTAACAGAGGGAAAAAAAGAATCCATTTTTAGGGTTTTAGGAATTAGGGGTTTGGAATGAAAATGAAGAATGTTTGTTTGTTTGCGGGTTTTAAGGGGTTTTTATAAAAAAAGTCGACCGTTGGGATACAGTACATTTTAAAAATTGAATTTACAGCCGGATAATGGATGGGCGATTAGACATAAAGCTGTTATTAGTGGAAGGTAAATCGATTTATTTAATACTATTGTTCACTATTTAATTTTTTACATGAAAATTACCATAATGTGTATTTTTTATTTATTTTTAAGAATGTCTATATGAGAGTATTTCAATAGGTGAAAAACTATGGTTGTGTTTGGCGAAGGCTTATACGGGGCTTATGGAGGCTTGAGCTTTTAAAATAAGTCGGCTTACGTTTGGCGAAATGGGTTGGGGCTAGGGCTGAGGCTGGGACTTATATTATAAGCCGAAATTAAAATTTGTATTTTTATAAACTTGTTTGGTAAATGGGCTGAGGGCCTGAGGCTGGGGCTTATTATTGTAAAATTACTAAAAAGGACATAATTAAATGAGTTTTTGTATATGTTAGATATTTTTATGGGTAAATAGTAATTTATTCTTCAAAAGCCCCGGGCTAAAGTTTTTAGCCACTTTTATGGGGCTAAAGTTTTTAGCCGACTTATTTTATAAGCCCTTTCATAAGCCCCGTGACAAACGAGACTTTAAGTAAAAGTTAGTTACCTTTTTAGGAGCAAGTGAAATGTAATACCAGCCCTCAACTACAAATTGGCACATACAGAACACCGAAACTTGATCCCTAGAGTGTCAAGAGTATCATGAAGTTGGTGATGTTTAAATGCAACTTAATTGATTTAATATGAAAAAACTTAATTTATTAAGTTATGTGATAAGTTGTTTGTTTTTCACTTAATCAATTAGAATGATTTAAAATAAAAAGTGATAAAAGTGAGGGTCTCCACGTTAAGTCATCTATTAATTAACAGGACTTAATGAAAAATTAAACAAACAAGCGTTTAAAAGTACGGTTGTATTTGGAGACATATTTTGTTAATAAAAATCAAGAATCCTTGAACCCGATCTTTACTTTATCTTCTATATTTATTTTTAGGCCCATCCACCAAAGATAATTTATAATTAGTTTTATATCATGTTGATGGAGTATTTTTTGGATCTGTTATTTTCTGGTGTAAAACATGATTTGTGTAGCAGTATGTAATACTTTATCAACTTATTGGTTATGGTTTTTTATAAGACGAATATCAAAGAAAATGTTTTAAAGTCATAGATTTTAAGTTTTTGGTTTTCCACGCTGGATTAGGTTCAGGCTTATTTATTTTTGTTGGATTTCATCTGTAATAACTAACAACTAAACAAAATCAAGTTCTTAAAAACAGTCTAAAACTAGCTTGTTTGCAACTCCAATCATACACATTTTCGACTAATTCCATGTGACCAAAATATGTGATACTTAGACGTTAGATGTGACCATAGTCAAATCACTTAGTGGGTGTTTGGATCAGCTTATATAAGGACCTCAAGCTTTCATACAAAAAGAGGGTGTATGAGCTTATGGGTATGTTTGGTACGCAGCTTTTATAGAGCTGTAAGCTTTTTGTTAAAAAATAATCTCCTCTAAAACAAGTAGCTTCGTTCGGATGCATCAACTTTAAGCTTTATTTTATACAAGTAGCTCCAAAATGAAAAACTGGTTCATGAAGCTTTTAAAATATTTCGGAGCTGTTAAAATGTAAAATTACTGTTAACAGCTTATAGTTACATTTAATAGCTAATTTACCAAACACTTTTATTGAAGAAAAAGATACAGTTTGTAGCTCGTGTTAACAACTTTGCATTTTACAGCTTATAGCTTACAGTTTACAGCTTACAGCTATTTTTGCCAAACATATATGTATTATCAAAATGCACCTCTTGACTAAAAAGAGAGTGTTTGGATTAGCTTACAAAACACACTATTGATAAAATGACTAAAAAACATGTTGGCAAAAAAAAATATAATATGAAGGTATAATTGTGAATAATACAAATAAGCTAGGAAAGCCGATATAAAAAGGCCTATGAAATTGGGCTTATTTAAGCTTAAATAAGCTTATAAATTACCGGTATACTTTTTTGAGTTGTGTGTATTTTAAAAACACAATAAGCCCATAAGCTCCTTCAAATAAGCCAATCCAAACACCCTCTCAATCTACAAACATTATACAATATTCAATGCACAATACACAAGTTACCATCTTGTTAAGAAACATTTATAATTAAACTTTGAATTTCATAAGATAATACAGAGTATTCCTTAAATAAACCCTTAAAAAGGAATTAGATCATTCAATCTACCAAGCAGTGTCCAAGATTCATGCACATTGCATTATCTGTCGTTGAATGTTGCAAAAAAAAAGCCATAACCATAATTATAATAATAAATTTAACGTTCATAGATTACATTCCTAGAGGAATTGGACCTTGGTTAGTCCTAAACTTTACATACAAGAAGCAGAGCAGCAGAGCAGCACTCCAAGATTAGCGCCAAAATGTGCATCCTCCCAATTAATAATGATAAACCTACAAGGGGAAAGAGTGCCAAAGAAAGAAGATTGCTACTCGTTAATGTCAAAATCTAGAAATCACTGTGAATTGACGTTTAGACAAAATGCCGTTACTTTGTTACAAAAGTGTTGACAAATGTTAGTAGTCAATCTCCATGACAGCTAACAAAATAAGATCATTTAACAGTGAAACATGTAACATGAAAAATGCAGCTAAAAAGGAAACGGGTCAAAGAGTTGCAAAGTC
>LBNU01024157.1:31308-61818 GCA_014162995.1 Artemisia annua
TAAAAAGTTTTTTTTAAAAATTTTTTTTTTTTTTTTTTTTTTTTTTTTTTTTTTTTTTTTTTAAATTTTCCTTTTCTCCTTTATAAAACCCAACTTGTATCTCCTACATTTTTTTCATACTACTCTTCTTCATTTATCTATTCTTTTACTAACTAAAAAAATGAACTCCAAAGAATTTTTCTTTGATAATGAATTAGACGAGGAGGTAAATAGTTTAACCTTCGCATAAATTTTGATCGTAATGTATTTTTATTTAAATAGAATTATTTATTGGAATGTGTATTTAATTATTGAATGAAATTTTAATTTAAACAAAATATGAGGGTTGCTTTTGTGGTCACCACTAGGTAGTTAGTGTTGGGGTGGAGTTGTGGAGAAAGAAAGTTGAGGTGGCGGGTTGTTTGGGTGGAGTTGAGGTTGTCGTTAGCATTAGCCTAAAGATGACAAAATTACACAGATGGTCCCTGTGGTTTACACGGATTGCAAGTTTAGTCCCTAAGTCAAAATAAGTACATCAGACATCCCTAATTTTGAAACCTGTCACCCTTTTAGTCCCTAATTTGGATGGGCCGTTAGTTTATTCGTTAAGTTATTTGCACCGTTAGACCTCCGTTAATATTTTTTCACCGTTAGTCCTCATTATCTAAAAAATTCCTCATTTTTTGCATCGGTAGTCCCTCCGTTAATATTTTGCACCGTCATCAATCTTTTATGTTTTCGTCCATTTTTTTACGTTCTCGTCCGTTCTTTTAACGTTTTCGTCCATTTTTTTACGTTTTCGTCAATCTTTTTACGTTTTCGTCCATTTTTTTATATTCTCGTCCGTTTTTTTAAACGNTTCCTCATTTTTTGCATCGGTAGTCCCTCCGTTAATATTTTGCACCGTCATCAATCTTTTATGTTTTCGTCCATTTTTTTACGTTCTCGTCCGTTCTTTTAACGTTTTCGTCCATTTTTTTACGTTTTCGTCAATCTTTTTACGTTTTCGTCCATTTTTTTATATTCTCGTCCGTTTTTTTAAACGTTTTCGTCATTTTTTTTACGTTTTTGTCAATCTTTGTACGTTTTCGTCTATTTTTTTACGTTCTCGTCCGTTTTTTTAACGATTTCGTCCATTTTTTTTACGTTTTTGTCAATCTTTTTACGTTTTCGTCCTTTTTTTTTACGTTTTGCATTTTTTTATTTATTTATTTATTTATTTTTTGAAAAATCCAGATTGGTAACAATTATTTTGAGAGGCTACTTATTCAACTGCCGAATCTGTTAAAAGTTTGAAAACGTGCAAACTTTATGAGTTTAAACTTATTAAGAAATGTTCGATTGTTCGACTAGCGGTTATGACAATCTCTCTTTTGCTCGACTAGTCAATCGACAACTTGTGATTACCTCATTTTTCTTGTCGACAGGTCAACTAACAACTGAAAAAAATTTGTCTTTTTTCTGGTTTAATGTACTTCAAAAGGTGAAGATCGGTGGGATCACCCTGGTCCCATGCATCCTATGGATGCCAACCGGACCCTCCCCCAAGGACCCGGCCCCAGGTAATGAGCACCTGTCCCAGTGACTGTACTTATCAAGAGGTGGGCTTTGAACCCTGACCATTTTCTTCAATAGGCCCCTCATTGACCAGTCAATCTGAGCATTTGCGGTGGGGGATGGTACCGTTACAACAACTGCATCTTTTATCGTAATGAATATTTTGAAAAAAAGAAAACCATTTTTTAAAAATTACTCCACAAAATCACCCATTTTGGTAATCTTCTTCTTTTTTTTTTATCTATATGTTGACGTGTTTTTTAAGAATGTCTATATGAGAGTATTTCAATAAGTGAAAAACTATGTAGCACTCGTATTACTTATGCCTACAAATAAAACTAAGTTACCTTTTTAGGAGCAAGTCAAATGCAATACCAGCCCTCAACTACAAATTGGCACATACAGAACACCAAAACTTGATCCCTAGAGTGTCTAAGAGTATCAGGAAGCTAGGTGGTGTATGAATGCAACTTAATTGAATTAATTTGGAAAAACTCAATTTATTAAGTTATGTTATAAGTTGTTTGTTTTTCATTTAATCAATTAAAATGACTTAAAATAAAAAGTGATAAAAGTGAGGGTCTCTACGTTAAGTCATCTATTAATTAACAGGACTTAATGAAAAAATTAAACAAATAGGAAGGGTTGTATTTCGAGACATATTTTGTTAAGAAAAAAAAAAAAAAAAAAAAAAAAAAAAAAAATCAATAATCCTTCCGATCTTTACTTTATCTTCTATATTTATGTTTAGGCCCATCCACCAAAGATGATTTATGTTTAATTTTATATCATGTTGATGGAGTATTTTTTGGATCTGTTATTTTCTGGTGTAAAACATGATTTGTGTAGCAGTATGTAATACTTTATCAACCTATTGGTTATGGTTTTTAATAAGACGAATATCATAGAAAATGTTTTAAAGTCAGATTTTAAGTTTTTGGTTTTCCAAGCTGGACTAGGTTCAGGCTTAGTTATTTTTGTTGGATTTCATCTGTAAAAACTAAAAACTAAACAAAATCAAGTTCTTAAAAACAGTCTAAAACTAGCTTGTTTGTAACTCCAATCATACACATTTTCAACTAACTCCATGTGACCAATATATGTCATACTTAGATGTTAGATGTGACCATAGTTAAATCACTCAGCGGGTGTTTGGATCAGCTTATATAAGGAGCTCAAGCTTTTTTACAAAAAGAGGGTGTATGAGATTATGTATTATCAAAATGCACCTCTTGACTAAAAAGAGAGTGTTTGGATTAGCTTATAAAACACACTATTGGTAAAATGACTAAAAAACATGTTGGCAAACAAAAGATAATATGAAGGTATAATTGTGAATAATACAAATAAGCTAGGAAAGCCAATATAAAAAAGGCCTATGAAATTGAGCTTATTTGAGCTTAAATAAGCTTATAAATTACCAGTATACTTTTTTGAGTTGTGTGTGTTTTCAAAACACAATAAGCCCATAAGCTCCTTAAAATAAGCCAATTCAAACACCCTCTCAATTTACAAACATTATACAACATTCAATGCACAATACACAAGTTGACCATCTCTGCTAGTGTTGAGAAACATTTAAGATTAAATTTTGAATTTCATAAAAGATAATACTGAGTATTCCTTAAATAAACCCTTAAAAAGGAATTAGATCATTCAAACTGCCAAGCAGTGTCCAAGATTCATCCACATTGCATTATCTGTCGTTGAATGTCGCCAAAAAAGCCATAACGATAATTATAATTATAAATTTAAAGTTCATAGATTACATTCCTAGAGGAATTGGACCTTGGTTAGTCCTAAACTTTACAGAAAAGAAGCAGAGCAGCACCCCAAGATTAGCGCCAAAAATGTGCATCCTCCCAATTAAAAATGATAAACCTACAAGGGGAAAGAGTGCCAAAGAAAGAAGATTGCAACTCATTAATGTCAAAAACTAGAAAACACCATGAATTCACGTTTACACAAAATGTCGTTACTGTGTTACAAAAGTGTTGACAAATGTTAGTAGTCGGTCTCCATGACAGTTAATAAAATAAGATCATTTAACAGTGAAACATGTAACAAGAAAAATGCAGCTAAAAAGGAAACAGGTCAAAGAGTTGCAAAGTCATTCGCATCATTTACAACCTCCTCGATTATCAGTTTAAAGTAATAGCTTTTCGTAATCAAAACTCTTTTGACCTGTCATATTAAGTTTCCAATTTTCGCTTAAACACGTTTAATTAGACCCCTCATTTTGTTTCCTTTAGGAAGAAAATGTAGCCCATGACCATTACCCCAAAACAAGCAGCATGTCAAAGAATGTTACTTTGCCCCCAATCATGAAAATAATAAATAATGATACTTGAAAGCAACGAAACATAACTGCAACAATGAGCAAAAGAAGTCCCAAATAGGAAGCTATGTTAATTTAACATTCAAAACCACCTGTAACTGTAAGCATAACTATCTATATACTATCCCACATGGAACTACATGTGCAATTATGCAGGTAAGATTATATGAAAAGGTCAAAGTCAAACCTTTTGCTTAAAGATAACCAATAACAGACAATGATCTATTCGTTCGCTGATTATGCAAGTAAGATCATATGAAAAGGTAAAAGCAAACCTAGATAATATTAGTTTGTCCAATTTGTGTTTAAACTTAAGCCTCCAAAGCCTCATTGTTTTCACCCTCCTCATAACCTTTGCATCTTATGATGTACACCTGAAATAAAAAAGAAAGAGTTACATTGGATGTTAAGGAATTTAACTGATATACCACAATCTGAAAGCAATCGAGCTTGATTTAAAAACAAAAGAAAAACATAAATAAACTGAAGGACATTAAAAGAAACTAATTCAGGTGCATCCAACTAATACATTGAGTATAACTTGAGAGGTTTTTCTAGTTAAAACATGTAAACCTTAAAGACAGTTTGCTCGACTAGCTGGAAAACAAGTGCATCACCATCCACCAATTCATGACTGACGGAGAAACCCCGCCATCCACTATTAAGCCCGGAATTGGAAGCCAAATACATAGTCGGGACCTCACCACCTTCTTCATCAATTAAAGTAACAATTGCATCATTCTTACGTAGGTTTTTCCTACAGAAGTGGGCTGGAAGACGCTGTTTATTCATGTCAACAGCATCAATTATAAAACAATCTATTCAAAATGTCATTACCATTTACAGATGCTTATGGGTGATTAAGAAAAACCAGGAACAAAAACTAACCAACCAGCCACCAGGGGCATGTGACCGCAGGATGGGCTTGACGAACGAAGGATAACCACCTTCAAGACTAGCTTCAAGTTCTTCGGCTTTTGTTGTAGCCCAATACCTTGCTTCATCAGATGCATCACGGTTTCCTAAACGCTTCCGCAAATAGCTATACTTTCTTCCACTGCAAACATACCATGTACAGAAGCTTAGCCAACACGGAGAATTATTTAACCGAATATTCTCATTTATCTCGTAAAAGATAACACTTTTGATTTTTAAGCTTCAAGACAGTTACTTTGAACATGCTGATTGTTCTGAAAAATATGATCTTCTCAACTATGATGGAAAAGAAAGTTACTAAATATTATTCGATTATAAAATTTACCTTTCTAGTACGGTAACTCGCTCATAAACAACCTACAATAACACATCCAAAACAGATCAATGATTCTTGGTAAGGCGACTTGCTACTGTTTTTTATTTATTCACAAAAAAAAAACGCCCTAAAAAGTAGCTCCATTCGATAACTAAATCATGACAATGAAGAATGGAGAGAACAAAAAACATACAATTTCTTTGTGGTCAGGGGCAGGCAAACTTGCAACACGGCTCGACCTCCTGACCTCTATGGTTTCTGTCCCTATGACACGAGGTTTTGCGTGCTTCATCTGCCATTGTTACACAAAACGTTATACACGAATCCTTGCAATAATCAGAACTAATCCATACTTTGATGTTTAACCTCACAAAACATAAGCCAAACAAAGTAAGTTACCATAATCACTCTGTGTTTCATACCATGTATAACTTAAAAGATAAAAAGATTAGCGGGGCTAATACATTTTTGTTCGCAAATATTTCATAAACTACTAAAAATACTAGAGGGAATATTCTCATAGACTCATACTAATAACGACCAACACGTTACATGAGTAATAAATTGGTAAAACATAAACAAAACCAAATAAATTACTACAATTAAGAAAGGTTTTTCCTATCAAAAATAAAATAGTACTAATCAGAACTAACACGACATTTATTCCTTAATAAACATAACATAACCCACAAAAATATCAGTGAATGTGTCATTTTTAGTACAAAAAAAAAAAAATACAGACTCATACAAAAGAAATATATATACCGGAGAGGGTTTGGGAGAGTGAGGGGTTTTAAGCGCTTAAGCAAGCACCGGAAGATTAAGCTCTTCCATTCTCTTTTTATTCTCTTGCATTTGCTTGTTGCGTAAATCTTCATAGTTTTCTTTCGACATTACCATTTCTTTTACAGAGGATTTTTTGAGAGGTTGACCCAATTGGGGGTTTTGAAAATTGTAAGTAAAGAATGTTTTGNTAATCACTCTGTGTTTCATACCATGTATAACTTAAAAGATAAAAAGATTAGCGGGGCTAATACATTTTTGTTCGCAAATATTTCATAAACTACTAAAAATACTAGAGGGAATATTCTCATAGACTCATACTAATAACGACCAACACGTTACATGAGTAATAAATTGGTACAACATAAACAAAACCAAATAGTAAATTACTAGAATTAAGGAAGGTTTGAGCAACAAATACATGAACACCAACTATGTATCAATTATCATATATAAAATTGTACTAATCAGAACTAACACGACACTTATTCCTTAATAAACATAGCATAACCCACAAAAATATCAGTGAATGTGTCATTTTTAGTACAAAAAAAATACAGACTCATACAAAAGAAATATATATATATATATATACCGGAGAGGGTTTAGGAGAGTGAGGGGTTTTAAGCGCTTGAGCAAGCAGCGGAAGATTAAGCTCTTCCATTCTCTTTTTATTCTCTTGCATTTGCTTGTTGCGTAAATCTTCATAGTTTTCTTTCGACATTACCATTTCTTTACACAGGAGTTTTTGAGAGGTTGACCCAATTGGGGGTTTTGAAATGTAAGTAAAGAATGTTTGTTTGTCTGTCTGCTTGCTTGCGGGGTTTTTATAAAAAGTTGACCGTTGACATTCGGTACATCGACAAAGAAAATTACCAAAATGTGTTCTTTTTATTAAAACGAGGCTTTCAAACCTGTGTGATGCAAAAATNCTTGTTGCGTAAATCTTCATAGTTTTCTTTCGACATTACCATTTCTTTTACAGAGGATTTTTTGAGAGGTTGACCCAATTGGGGGTTTTGAAAATTGTAAGTAAAGAATGTTTTGTTTGTTTGTCTGCTTGCGGGGTTTTTATAGAAAAGTTGACCGTTGACATTCGGTACATCGACAAAGAAAATTACCAAAATGTATTATTTTTATTAAAACGAGGCTTTCAAACCTGTGTGATGAAAAAATTATGTTGTTGAGTAACTAACTAAATTCGCACGGGTCTAAATGCATGGATTATGTTGTTGAGTAACTGACTAAATTCGCATATGATTCACATAACTTTTTGTACCACGTTGTTGAGTAAGTGATTCACATGTGATTCACACAACTTTTTGTACCATCTTGTTGAGTAAGTGAGTAAAGTTGGACGCAAAACATGTTAAAATCAGAAATGTCGAGTAAATATTGTTTGTTATTTATAATATTTAAAATTATTTGAGATCGTTTAAGGTGCTTTGTGTTTATATTTTTTTCATGGGTTGTTCGGCATTAAATGTGAATGGGCTTTCAATCTTCCTTTATCTAAGTTATATAATGGCAATATATCTTGTAAGGTTAGATTATCAAGTAGTTAGTTCAAAAAAAAGATTATCAAGTAGTAAGCACACATAAACTTGTTCTTCAACTACATTGCTCCTCGTCTTGTTTTATTAGGTAAGTTAGCTGATGAAGCAAAATCAAGCCATGTCAAAGATATGATGCTTCTACATTATAGGCGGGAGGTTTAAGCTACATTTGCTGATGAAGAAGATTTACTGGGAAAAGTGACAGAGATAAGTGATCGTGTGAATCATAGGGATAAGATTCTCAAGGAGTTGGAGGTTCGTTGTGCTTCTGATTCTGCAATTCAAAGCCTTGTGGATTTGAAGAGAATGCAACAGCAGGGATTTGGCCGAAGCTGTTAGGTTGTTGTTCATGGTTACACAAAAGCATATTCAGCTTCACGAGTTGTTCTCTTTTATCCAAAAGTTGAAGAAAATGGAGTTTTGATGTTGCTTGTGTTTAGTGTTTAAAATTGGTATGTAACTAGGTTGTTTGATCATATTTATTGCTTAGTATGTAATAAGATTTTGGGGATTTTGTTGGTTTGTCTTTTTCTAATGAAGTTTATTTATTAGGGGCCGTTGGGTTTGTGGGTTTAGATTGGGTTTGGGTTAGAGAAATAGACCCCGCCACATTTATAGCCGTTTGGTATAACTTGAGTTTGAACTTAATGCTAAATAATGAGTATGTTAAAGTAGAGGGAAGTGGTAGGTTTTATGCAAGGTTATAAATAGCGTGAGGCGTGACGTGGCGGCATCGTCAAGCCTCAAGTCTTAGCATGAGGCGTGGCGGCATGGCGTTTTTAAGGCGTGAATTAATGCGGCAAAAAATATTTAGATTTATAGATTATATTATATTTTATTAGTATGTCATATTTCATATACATCGAGTTTACAAAAAGTGTTATACATAAGCAATAAAGTCAAGAAACTCTCTTTACATTTGTTATCTTCTTCAAATACTAGTAAACTCTTAACACCAAATACCAGTAAACCTCAAATACGATGCCCAAATTCCAATTACCAGTAAATCCCCTAAACGTCTCAAATACCAGTACACCTTATCGCACCTCATCTCATGCCAAGCCTTAAGACGACGCCTTGGTCTATTGCGTGGCATGGAGGTGAGGCCTCGCGACTTTGCGAGGCCTTTGCGACGCCAAGGCGCGCCTTTTAGAACACTGGTTTTATGACAAAAATGGGGACCAACTTCATTTTCTCTCTGTCTCTCTCCACTCACAATTTACATAAATAATTTATAAATCATTTTTTTTAAATATAAAATAATTTTAAATATTTTTCTCTCTGCTAAATTAAATTCAAATCAAAATCCTAATCCAAATTCAAATCCAAATTCAAATCCAAATCCGAATCCAAATCATAATCCTAAACCCACTTACAAACCAAACGGACCCTTAGTCTTTATTTTTAAACTTGGAGGGTTTTTTTGTATTTTACTGCGAAAGTATAAGGTACTATTGATATTTGATTTGTTATTGTAAGGGCCTTTTATGGCTAAACGTAAATTTTCAGGCTTTTTAATTATTATTATTATTATTTTTTAATATATGAAAAAATAGAAAATGGTAACAATTAATTTTTAGAGGCTACTTATTCAACTGTGGGGATCTAATAAAAGTTTAAAACGTGTAAACTTTATAAGTTCAAACTTTTTAAAGAAATGTTCGGTTGTTCGACTAGCGGTTATGACAATCTCTCTTTTGCTCCTAGTCAATCGACAATTTATGATAACCTCATTTTTTTTCGACAGGTCATCCGACAATTGAAAAAGGTTTGTCTTTTTTCCGGTTGAAGGATAGAGAATTAATTTGAAAAGAAGATGTGTCAAATATTGATAGTCGCCCAATATAACAGCTATATCTTTTATTGTATTGAATATTTTGAAAAAAAAAAAGAAATATATCTCCAAAAAATTGCCCCTTTCGGTAATCTACTTTTTTTTATCTATATGTTGACCTGTTTGTTAAGAATGTCTAAATGAGAGTACTTTATTAAATGAAAAACCATGTAGTATTACTTTATAAAAAAGTTGAATCCAAAGGTCGTACTTATATATGTCTATAATTCGCCTTTTTTTTTTTTTTTTTTGGAAAAGCATGTTACCTTTTTAGGAGCAAGTGAAATGCAATAACACTTCTCAACTACAAATTTGCTCAAGGAAGCTAAGAGTACAGTTGCATGAGACATATTTTGTTAAAAAAAAATAAAAAATTAACAATCCTTGATCCTGATCTTTACTTTCTCTTCTATATTTATTTTTAGGCCCATCCACCAAAGATGAATATCAAAGAAAATGTAATATTTTATCAACTTATTATATATGGTTTTTTATAAGACGAATATCAAAGAAAATGTTTTAAAGTTAGAGATTTTAAGTTCTTGGTTTACTATACTAGGCTAGGTTTAGGCTTATTTACTTTTGCTGGATTTCATCTGTAAAAAGTAAACAAAACCAAGTCCTTAAGTCTAAAAATAGCTTGCAACTTCAATCATACATTTTCAACTCCATATGACCAATATATGTGATACTTAGATATTAGATGTGACCATAGTTAAATCATTCAGCTAGTGTTTGGACTAGCTTATATAAGGAGCTTAGGCTTTTTTTACGAAAAGAGGGTGTATGAGCTTATGTATAATCAAAACACACCTCTTTACTAAAAAGAGAGTGTTTGGATTAGCTTACAAAACACACTATTGGTAAAATGACTAAAAAGGAAAATGCCTTTGTAAAACATGTTGGCAAACAAAAGATAATATGAGGGTATAATTGTGAATAATACAAATAAGCTAGAAAAGCCAATATAAAAAAGGCCTATGAAATTGGGCTTATTTGAGCTTAATTAAGCTTATAAATTACCAATATACTTTTTTGAGTTGTGTGTTTTTTAAAAAAGAGAAAAGTCTAAAATACATCCTTGTGGTTTGCCAAAAGCCCGCTTTACATTTTTTTTTTTTTTTTTTGTTGTGAACATAACTCAATTTCCATCGGCTTTAGTATAATTTTGGACAGCAAATACATCCATCAGCTCCCCCCAGTTATAAAGGTTTAGATGGTTTAATTGTTTCTTACTGGTAATTTATCTTCAAAGAAGTTGTTGAGTTCTTAGTAAATACGATTTGCATACAATGAATTTTGCGCGTATCAAAACAATTTTTTCCTTAATCATCAATTTGAAGGTTATTAATTTGATTGTTTGCATTTCGATAATAAGTAATCATCATAAGGTTGGTTCTTTTAAAATATTTTCATGCAATTCGTTTTTATGTTCTCATACTACTAATCTTTTCAAGAAACCTAAATAAAGTATAATTCATGAGATAATTTCTATGCATATCCGTGTAGTTAATTTTTAACCTTCAATATAAGTTAAACATAATTTGCAGTTCTGTTATAATTATGTTCACAAATGATCCACTGTCGTTTTACTTGACTATAGATTAATTTCATTTGATGTTCTGGAACATATATTATAGCCATGCTGATTAGTTCTGTCGCGCCTACAGATCGTCTAATATGAGAGGGTTAATGAACAATATGTTTGCAGCGTACCGTCATCAGCTTACGAACCGAGCTTCATAATGAAAAATCTATTTCAGTTATAACCGCGCGCATACAGACTGCCAATTTCAGATTCGAAGAAAAGGATGGCTAACGGGGAGCATTTACAAATAGTGCTTTAATCATCATGGAAACAAAAATGGGAGTTCATCACCTTTGTTTTTTGGGGGATAGCAATACGTTTTGGATCTCTTCCATTCTCTTTATCCACCAGACACCTGCTGCACACAAATTGGTTTTACTCTCTTAAAACCATTCAATCAACTCCTGGGAAGAGATGTTACCCACCGACCACACATTCTCTCGCAAACACACTTTTCCAGTTCTTAAATGGTGCGTTTCGGAGGACAGTTCCAATTCCACTTTCTATGGAATCAGACCATCTCGAGCTTGGCACGAGGTTAAAATACGTCGGTTCTGAACGGAATGCCAGACCATAACAACCATTATTGCTTGCTGATCAAATTTAACCTATAATGGCATACCCACCATCCGAATGATCGGACGCCGACCGGAATTAATGTTGGCAGCCGCCGAAATTTTCATGCGGGATCCTAAGAACCTTACGACTTATTGCAAACATGACCTTCATCATTATCAGTGGGGGACACCGCTGGACGTTACATCCATGCGCCGCAGCCCTATAACTTATACTGAAGATTCGTATCTTATTCGAGAAGTTCCGATTGAATCCCAAATTGAGGTTCCTGGCAAGCCAAGTCAATTATATCCAGTCATGGATTATCTAGTCTCAGCCAGGACCAGTCTTCCTTTTCACAAAAACTTTGTATATCCTACGACAGTGAAACGTGATGAGGAGACTTTTGAAGAAAAACATGAGAATCAAGGATTCCAGATGATCTATATCAGAAACCTGACGAACTGGTAGCGTTTTGATGATATTAGCTTTCGGAAGAATGCCGAGCAGAGAGAATGCTCTCGCGCCTTCTGATCTGAGATCATTTCTTGAAAGACACATCGATTAATCGACCTGACGACCTAAGCTTTGAGCTCTTCAGCTTAGAAGAAGAAATGAACTGAGACAATCGCGAAATTTAAACGAGTGCAGGCTCCACGTGCAAACCTGCCACCAGAAAAGTATATTTCCATTGCAAAAATGAAGCCATTATGGGCATCCCACTTTCATCCGTTTTTATCCCAGTCTACGAGGCTTTTCCTTTACGGATCGGAGGAGACTGATCGTCGGCACGTACAGATTTCGTGCTCACTTTCCGTCTCTCTCGACACTCTGATCATTTCCAATTTGATCTTGAGCAGCCACTTAGCTCTGGGGGAGGCTTACTTTCTAACAAAATTTCCGAGCCTCCTACCAACGGGTTTTGACATGAAACCGATTGACTAATGTGATAATAATCTTCCTTTTTCCATTTTCCACTACTGTCGCTGTTTCACCATCCGTCATTTCCCGGGAGTGCGAGGATTGTACTTCTGATCCGACCACCTCTCGCTCCATCTTCTCACACGGACCTTGTTCATTTGCTCCAAGGAAGACGTAAATTGGGGCGAGTCTAAGCATACCACGACTCGTTACATCTCGTAAAAGGCGCGCCTGTGGAGACACAGGCACCCATGCTTAATCCGTCTTTTTATGCCTTTCTTTTCTAATAAGTAACGTGAGCGACCAGGGCAACGCTTCGTCATCCACTCTTGTTGTTTGCTTTTCATGTTGTCTGTCGGTCATGCCCGTGTGGCCAGCCGCACTTATTATTCAGCTTGTTTTGCCCTGGAATGGAAATCCTATACGCGTCCACCACCTCCCAACCATCTACACATCGATCACGAATGGTACTCGCTTTGGCATCCAGCCTTTAACAAAGTGGCCCTAGAATTGATTATTCCACAGGGATTACTCACCTTTACGAAAATTCAGACCAATGTCATTCTCTTGCGGGCGGGGCGCGGAATCTTCGCTTCTGGATGCTAACCCTTGACCTTCATCATTTGTCGTTTCTTACGAACCCGACCGCCCGCTGCCGTTTTCCCCAAAAAACCAAAGCACTCGAAAAAACCGAAAAATTTTCAAAGGCAAAAAAAAAAAAAAAAAAAAAAAAAAAAAAAGAATAATATAAAATAAAAAATAGAATAAAGTTTTGACACCACCCATCGCCACCACCGGGGTTTTGATTCTATAGGGTAATGAGTGAGAATAAATTTGGACTTGACCGGGCCGTGGTGAGCACCTAGTTGATCCCGTTAACATCTGAGTTCACACAGCACAGCTTTTGCTAGTTTTATTGTACACAAGGAGACCTACTCTTTATGTTCGGACATCCGTACCTGACTTTATATATGCGTGGCTTGATTATGGCTAAACCATGCTGCCACGGGATCTCATTAACTTGAGCTTTACACTTTGCGACGACAGACACGTGAAATGTATTACCGTTTACTCTTAAGTTATCTCCTAAGCCACGTAGGTTGCAACTTTCACGGTTCGCATCGAAGGACCCATGTCTTTTGTTCCCCGAAAACAAGAAATTGCTTCACCAACGTCAGTCGCTGCTACCAAATAATACCTAAGAATGGTACACGGGTTAGCCATGAGACCCTGTACTCTTTTGTGTCTCCCTTGTCTAAGGAATCTTTTGGCTTGGGAAATGTCTTGGGTACCAACCATATGGTACACTCGTTTGAAGTTGTATGTATTGTATAAGCCGTAGTACCATGTGGTTCTCGACAGCTACCAAAAGCCGTTGTTAGTATAAGCTAAGGTGCTACAAAGACTGCCTCCGGGATTGAGTCGGAGACCTCTTGGATCTGATTCACCCACCACCACAACCCACCGCCACCACCATCCACCACCACACCATAACCGCCACCCACCGCCTCCATCGCCAACACCACCACCCAATATATGTGATACTTAGATGTTAGATGTGACCATAGTTAAATCACTCAGCGGGTGTTTGGATCAGCTTATATAAGGAGCTCAAGCTTTTTTTACAAAAAGAGGGTGTATGAGATTTGTATTATCAAAATGCACCTCTTGACTAAAAAGAGTGCGTTTGGATTAGCTTACAAAACACACTATTGGTAAAATGACTAAGAACATGTTGGCAAACAAAAGATACTATGAAGGTATAATTGTGAATAATACAAACAAGTATGGCGCCGGCCGGCCGCGTTGCGGCCTGGCGGGGTTTTTTGCCGTAGTATTCGGTTTACGATGTTTTTTGGCTGGACGTTTTTTTGGTCGTTGTATTTGGGTTTTGATGTTTTTATGAAAGTAATGCACCACATGGATACATACTGAAGTAATGTTAAAACTTTATATCTCATGCCTTACTTTGTAATTGAATATAATTGTTCCAAAATCTGATGTGCACATATTCGTTGATACAACACCACCAACTTGTGGTAAACAAATAAGACGACAACAATATGCAACTGCTTGTTCAAAATAAAAAAGCAATTCCTTTGGCACCTTGATCTTTTCTAACCACCAATACCGTTTGCTCTCTTTTCCAGACATAACTGGCACCGATGTGCAATGTTCAACTGGATCTTCCAATTCAACCTATAAGGTAAGAAAACACAGCATGAGAATATCATATATGCAAACTATCATTGAAACTTATATTCAAATCTGTGGCAAGGAAACTAACGCCATCATTCACGATTTTGGATGCACCATACTTGCTTAATAGAACTACATTTCTGGCCTTTGGGCCGAGAGTAAGACCAACTAATTCTGCAAGTTTGTTTACACCAAAAGACCGATGCTAATCTCGTACCTTCATTTCCAGTTAAGCTCTATCGTATGGCTTTCTCGAGCTGTAATTAAGTTATAGACCTCATGTTCATTCCCCACCCATTTTAAGCAAGTCACATTTTTTTATATAACAAACTACATTTTATGTCGTTGGAAACATGGTAACTAAACATGAACATCTACATTAGGTGAAACAAAATATTTACCTCCTTCTGCTCTGCTGCTGGAAGACCATCGCCAGGTCAAAAAGCATACATAGTGTTGCAATGAAATCGCTATATAAAGAGCTACAAACTTCTGCAAGGAATGATTTCAATAGTTTAGGTTGTATGGAGTTAAGGTCTTCCAGCCTCTTAGGGTGATGTCGATCGTTTGCACCTGTTCCTTCATAATCATCATTTTCAAGAGCCATTCTTCTTGTTGTCGATTCGTCAAACTCCATGTTTTCTTCGTAAGCCGCCATGTCTAGTTTGTCCTACAACCGCCAACAAATATATACTAAGCCACAAATCAAACATTGTATAATTTGTAACATGTTATGTGACAATCAGCAATCCGATGTAATCTTGACAGCTAAGGAATATGTATAAACATATACTATATGATTTAGACTATGAAATTCGAAATCGTTTTCATAATATCAAATTTTGTAAAAAATGTTATTAAAGCTTTACCCAGCCTTTCAAAATTTTCAACTCGCATGTTTCAAACAACTTTCTTTTTATTCAAAATACTAAAGCACATTATACATTAACATGAGATAAAAACCATTTTTCTACCAAGAAATTATTGACTTGAGTGTATTGTTCCTGATTTCATCATGACGTCAAATGAATTTCACTTGTGCAATTTTTGCTTTTGACTTTTATATTTGTCAAGTTTAAAATTCATTGTTAACCTTTCAATACACGTTTTTGACACCTCAACCTACAAAATAATATTCACTATGTATTATATATCATGAAAGTATCGAGATCCTTTCAAGTTATGAGCATGACTGTCACTGGTCATGTTTCCTCATGAATAAAACAATTGAGCCTAATTAGAAACTCAGCTCTCTTCTAAATAAGGGTCTCAATGTTTTTGCTTGTGAGATAACGTACATGACCGGTCACGTTCGTACAAACTTGAAAGGATCAATAATTAAAGAATATATGGGCAATTACTTCTAACCATGAGTTTTATAAACATGTTTTTGGTTTCTAATCAAAGTATCTCACCAAGTAAAATATTGTGAGTTCGTGTCTCAAATATTTGCGCTAGGATTCAACTAAAAGAGTTGTATCATCATTTTGAGAGAAAACGAACCTGAAAATGTAATTCTTGGAGTGCAACTTCGATTCCAACACACCGGAATGCTGGATCAAACCTGCAACTAACACTAACATTAGAAAGATCCAAACATTTTATGAATATTATGAAAAACAAATATATATAAGGCTCATCATGACCCTTTGAAAACATAAGCTGGTGATAAATCCCTATTCAGTTATTGTCTTGTCGATGCACCAACCGAACCAACCCACTGAACCCACCCATTGAACCCACCACTAAGCCTACACACCCTTGAACACACCCCTTGAACAGACCCCCTGAACCTACCCACCGAGGCAACTCACTGAACCAATTGGCTGAACCTATAAACTAATTGGTTCCACTAAGTCTGTAAGTTTTGGTTGGCACCTTTTGAAGCTACCAAAGCTATTATAAAAATAGTTCCAAAGCCTTAGCTTCATTTATAAAATGAAAGTATAAAATTATAGCCCTCCTAACTGATTGTAAATAGATCATACGACGAAATAATGCCAATATAGACCTGTTACATACCAACAGAAGATTAATGAGAACGTTCCACCCGTATTAATATTTTTATCAACACTTCTTGTAACCTATATAATAAGCAAAACACCGGTCATATACATGATCACACAATAAAAACCAAAACTTTAACTATGATCACACAATAATATTCTTACATTAATAATGTGAGCTGACTTCCAAAGTCATACGAATCAAAATAGACTTTGAACGACATTTAACCCGTTTGATCTATTTAACCTGTTCCTTTATAGTCAGACTTTTAAGTAGACAAAATCTGACCTGTTTGTGAAACATTGCAACTCAGATAAACTCATTCATAAGTAACCGGGTTCCAAATTTTCACAACACCCTTTGAATCCTATTTTAATCAAACTTTTACATGAAAGGTTGGTTGAAACAAAAGAACAAAATTTTGATTTTTGTTTAGCATACACTTTTATATTTGTTAAGATGAACTGAAAATAATTAAAATGCCTTGTATCATGTTTGTCATATAATGGTGGTTTTGGTTATGCGAAAAAGCGGGATACCAGTTATTTGGATGAATGGTATTTATCGGATACCAGTTATTTGAAATAAGCGAATTAAAGTGGTAAAGAATATGAAAGTTATCAGATACCAGTTCTTTGAGTATAGTTATAAGTGGGAAGAAGTGTAATTTGAACCTCCAAACACGTACCTGCCTATTTTCATTGGCGAGCGTCATTTCGCCGTGCACAACATGGGTATCCTCTGAATAACTGTGAAAAGGCTCCAACTAACAACAACAAAATCAAATACACATGAGTTATTAACTACATAAAAAAAAACTATTACAAAGACAAAAAGAAAGAGACGTGGTACAAACGCGTGTGAATGATAGTTTGTCAATTTAGAGCAGTGTTTTAATATTAAATAGTAAAGAGTAAAGTAGCAAAGACGAATGGGTCAAACAGGTAAAAAGTTTCCCAATATTAAATTTTAAAGAATACAACGTCATATATCACTTTTGAACCGAACCTGTTATTAAATGATTCAAATGCGTGTTACAATGTCAAGAAGTTTAGTAACCCTTCACCGGCAAATGCTTCTGTCTTTTTGAATCCTCCGATAATCTGGTATTAGCCTGAAACCGAAAAAATATATATAAGTAAGCAAGCACATTGCTTTATACCGGAAAATTAAGATGAATCCTATTTTAATAAAACCTTTACAAAATAATTCAGTTAAACCAGTAAAACCTGTTAGTATGGAAACGACAGCGGCAAAAGGAGAACCGTCACGACAATTTCTTGAACACAACTTGCAAACCTAGCAATTATCATAAAATCATAGATAAATCATAAAATCTTAAATAGATTAGTCATTCAATATTCTTTAAAGCCATAATAAAAAACATACCCTTCTCAAAATTTTTGGAGTTTGTATGGTTACAGGTGGAACTTTCTAATCTCGGATCACACTGCAACATTGGCTTAAGTACTCACCGTTGTACAACCTGGATCATCCTCCAAGGATGGAACTGTGGGGTTTTATGGTGGCTCTTTTACTACAGAAGTTACAGTTAACAGCTTGAAATTTGAAGATTACAGTCATTGACCATACTACTCGTATGATAAATCTGCAAAAAGCTTTAAAACAAAATAATATAACCATTTTTATAGTAACCAAGACTTTATGAATATCATTAAATTACCTGCCCAATGTTTCGCTCGTCGTAGCTAGCCCTTAGCAAGTTGGTTGTCATAATGTTCTGCAAAATAACACAATATTGGATAAGAAATTAATGAATCTATTCAATAAGAAATTAATGGTTTTCATTCATTTTTAAAAATTTCAAAACAATTCATTTTGACCTTTTAAGTCAAAGTAAGTTTATTAAAGTATTCATACCACAGGGAATCCTATGTCAAATAGACCCAAAAAACGGCGAATGCAATAACTGGAACCATTTTTGAAATCAACAAAATAAAGATATAAGAGTTTGATTACAGAAGCATAGGCACAACTGAAAGTTTCTGACCTGTTGAATGGAACGGATTCAAGGGCAGTGTTGTGATTAGGACTTTGTATCAATCGCTTTTTAGTCCGAAAGTTTCTGATATCTTTTTCAGGAACTCGCTTTCTTTTATGCTGTAAAAAAAATATCATCTTGAAGTTCAGTGCCTGCTCGTCTGAAAAAAAATACCATCTTTATTCTGGATCATGGTTTTCAAGTTGCCAATGGTGTCTGAGATTTGAAGTCATGAGCAATGGGCTTTCCAGTGTAAATCTTGACAGATATGCCTGCAGAAGTGAAAATTACATTATGAATCTTTGAACTAAGCACTATTAAACATAAATCAGGGAACGACAATCACAAACATTTCAACTTTTAGAATTCAGATCATAAGCTAAAAGAGTTTGCATTATGTACATCTAGAATCTGACAAAATAAAACACATATTTTGCTAATCTCTTAGTATTCGCTTCACCACTGTTTGGTTTTGCAACTGAATTTGGATGTAGGAATCTAATATCGTAATTTAAATTGTGACACTGAACTTTGGGTTATACCCTCTATGGTCGGCTTGACCACCTCCCACCAATCTTTTTAACAATAGACTAACCTTGTTTCATAAACCAATTGTATTCAGTAAAATTAGCTTTTCAACGTATGAATCATATCTGCAAAAACAGCAAGAAAAAAAAGTATCAAATATAAATTACAGCAGCCTTTTCAATGTTGCATATGGTAAGCTTCGTATGACTATTAACAAAGGTAACCACATGTAGACACACATGTAACATCAGCGTTTACATAAAGATTATCCTATAGCACTTGAACCATTCATATAATGATACTAAACATCATAAATAAAGCAAATGACACCTTGTTTTCACAACTACAACATGATAAGATTCTGACATAACATTCATAGCTCATAAATCTTCACCATCTCATCCTTCATCCTGCCATAAAAAAAAGATCGTCAATAAGAATCTACAATAATAAAAAGCATAAACCCCAAAAGAAATTCAAGAATCAAAACTCCCTTTAAGTTTAAAAGCTACATACCTCTGTTATTCTTTTGTCTTCCATCCTTCAAAACAACGATAATGGACCGAGTAAATGAACCTGCAAAACAACAATAAATTATAACTACATAAGAAAAAGGTAAAACAAAAAATTTGGGTCTTTCTTCTTTATCAGCTGCTTATTGATCTTGTTGTTCATAGGAAACCAACATTAAAATATAATCAAAAACCGAACTCAATTTCCTATGATTAAACCCTAAAAAGATGATAACGCTAAAAAAGATTAAAACCCAATCTAAACATAAAAACAACAAAAAATCAAATCAATAAACCCTAACCTTCTGGAGACAATGATCTGGTGTGTGTGAGAGTTGTCGAAGTTCTGAGATGGAGATGGATGGAGAGAGTTCTGGAAGCGTGTGTGTAAGGTGGTTTTATCGTTTCACAGTGGGCCGATTGGATCGCCGATTGGATCAGGCCGGAAAAAATGTGGGAAGCCCACACTGGGTTACTATTCATGGAACGGCGTCGTATTAAATGTGTTTTAATATAAATAGTAATAAGCTAGGAAAGCCAATATAAAAAAGGCCTATGAAATTGGGCTTATTTGAGCTTAAATAAGCTTATAAATTACCAGTATACTTTTTTGAGTTGTGTGTGTTTTCAAAACACAATAAGCCCATAAGCTCCTTCAAATAAGCCAATCCAAACAGCCTCTCATTCTACAAACATTATACAACATTCATTGCCCAATACACAAGTTGACCATCTCTGCTCGAGTGTTGAGAAATATTTATAATTAAACTTTGAATTTCATAAGAAAAATAGGGAGTATTCCTTAAATAAACCCTTAAAAAGGAATTAGATCATTCAAACTGCCAAGCAGTGTCCAAGATTCATGCACATTGCATTATCAGTCGTTGAATGTCGCCAAAAAAGCCATAACGATAATTATAATTATAAATTTAAAGTTCATAGATTACATTCCTAGAGGAATTGGACCTTGGTTAGTCCTAAACTTTACAGACAAGAAGCAGAGCAGCACTCCAAGATTAGTGCCAAAATGTGCATCCTCCCAATTAATAATGATAAACCTACAAGGGGAAAGAGTGCCAAAGAAAGAAGATTGCTACTCGTTAATGTCAGAAACTAGAAAAGACCGTGAATTGACGTTCAGACAAAATGTCGTTACTTTGTTACAAAAGTGTTGACAAATGTTAGTAGTCGGTCTCCATGACAGTTAACAATATAAGATCATTTAACAGTGAAACATGCAACATGAAAAATGCAGCTAAAAAGCAAACGGGTCAAAGAGTTGCAAAGTCATTCGCATCACTTACAACCTCCTCGATTATCAGTTTAAAGTAATAGCTTTTCGTAATCAAAACTCTTTTGACCTATCATATTAAGTTTCCAACTTTCGCCTAAACACGTTTAATTAGACCCCTCATTTTGTTTCCTTTAGGAAGAAAATGTAGCCCACGACCAATTACCCCAAAACAAGCAGCATGTCAAAGAATGTTAGTTTGCCCCCAATCAGGAAAAAAAATAAATAATGATACTTGAAAGCAGTGGAACATAACTGCAACAATGAGCAAAAGAAGTCCCAAATAGGAAGCTATGTTAATTTAACATTCAAAACCACCTGTAACTGTAAGCATAGCTATCTATATACTATCCCACATGGAACTACATATGCAATTATGCAGGTAAGATTATATGAAAAGGTCAAAGTCAAACCTTTTTGCTTAAAGATAACCGATAAAAGACAATGATTTACTCGTCTGCTGTTTACGCAAGTAAGATTATATGAAAAGGTCAAAGCAAACCTAGATAATATTAGTTTGTCCAATTTGTGCTCAAACTTAAGCCTCCAAAGCCTCATTGTTTTCACCCTCCTCGTAACCTTTGCATCTTATGATATACACCTGAAATGAAAAAGAAAGAGTTACATTGGATGTTAAGGAATTTGACTGATATACCACAATCTGAAAGCAATCGAGCTTGATTTAAAAACACAAGAAAAACATAAATAAACTGAAGGACATTAAAAGAAACTAATTCAGATGCATCCAACTAATACATTGAGTATAACTTGAGAGGTTTTCTAGTTAAAACATTTAAACCTTAAAGACAGTCGGCTCGACTAGCTGGAAAACAAGTGCATCACCATCCACCAATTCATGACTGACGGTGAAACCCCTCCATCCACTATTAAGCCCGGAATTGTAAGCCAAATACACAGTCGGGATCTCATCACCTTCTTCATCAATTAAAGTAACAATTGCATCATTCTTCGGTAGGTTTTTCCTACAGAAGTAGCTTGGAAGGTTCTGTTTATTCATGTCAAACAGAATCAATTATAAAACAATCTATTCAAAATGTCATTACCATTTACAGATACTTATGGGTGATTAAGAAAAACCAGGAATAAAAACTAACCAACCCGGTACCAGGGGCATGTGACTGAAGGATGGGCTTGACGAACGAAGGATAACCACCTTCAAGACTAGCTTCAAGTTCTTCGGCTTTTGTTGTAGCCCAATACCTTGCTTCATCAGATGCATACACACGGTTTCCTGAACCCTTCCGTGAATAGTTATACTTTCTTCCACTGCAAACATACCATGTAAAGAAGCTTAGCCAATACGGAGTATTATTTAACCGAATATTCTCATTTATTTCGTAAAAGATAACACTTTTGATTTTTAAGCTTCAAGACAATTACTACTTTGCAAATGCTGATTGTTCTGAAAAATATGATGGAAAAGAAAGTTGCTAACATTATTCGATTATAAAATTTACCTTTTTAGTATGGTAACTCGCTCATAAACAACCTACAATAACACATCCAAAATAGATCAATGATTCTTGGTAAGGCGACTGGCTACTGTTATTTAAATATTTACAAAAAAATGCCCTAAAAAGTAGCTTCATTCGATAACTCAATCATAACAATGAAGAATGGGAGAGAACAAAAACATACAATTTCTGTGTAATCAGGGGCAGGCAAACTTGCAACACGGCTCGACCTCCTGACTTCTGCCATTTCTGTCCCTATGACACGAGGTTTTGCACGCTTCATCTGTCATTGTTACACAAACCGTTATACACGAATCCTTGCAATAATCAGAATTAATCCATACTTTGATGTTTAACTTGACAAAACATAAGCCAAACAAAATAAGTTGCGATAATCACTCTGTGATTCATACATTGTATAACTTCAAAGATAAGCAGGGCTAATACATTTTTGTTCGCAAATCTTTCATAAACTAGTAAAAATACTAGAGGGAATATTCTCATAGACTCATACTAATCACGACTAACACGTTACATGAGTAATAAATTGGTACAACATAAACAAAACCAAATAGTAAATTACTAGAATTAAGGAAGGATTGAGCAACAAATACATGAACACCAACTTAATATCAATTATCATAAATAAATAAATCAGGTCAACATTTTAGGCCGATAATCCTACTAATCAGAAGTAACACGACACTTTTTCCTTATTAAACATAAACAAAAATATCGCTGAATGTGTCAAAAACGTCATTTTTAGCACCAAAAAGAAAAAAATAATAATTAAACATAAATCAAACTTTTTCTTTAGCATCGGCATTTCACTCCAATCTTCGTACTGAACATCAAGTAACTAAGTTAAAGATTAAAAAATATATATATATATATACCGAAGAGGGTTTGGGAGAGGGAGCGGTTTTAAGCGCTTGAGCAAGCAGCGGAAGATTAAGCTCTTCCATTCTTTTCTTATTCTCTTCCAATCGCTTGTTGCGTAAATCTTCATAGTTTTCTTTTGACATTACCATTTTTTTACAGATGAGATATTAGGGTTTTAGAAAGGTTGAGGCAATTGGGGGTTTTGAAATGTTTGTTTCTTTGTTCCTTTGTTTGCGGGGTTTCTATAAAAAAAAGTTGACCGTTGGGATTCAGTACATCGAGAAAATTACCAAAATGTGTTCATTTTACTAAAATGTTACTCCGTACTACGTATAAAATTTTTTGTTTTTGTTTTGAAAAGATCCATAATGCTAACAATTAATTTTGAGAGGCTAATTATTCAACTGCCGGATTAATTAAAAGCTTGACACTTTATAAGTTCACACTTATTAAAGAAAATGTTTAGTTGTTCAACTAGCCGTTATGACAATCTCTTTTGCTCGACTAGTCAATCGACGACTTATGATAACCTCATTTTTGTTCAACAAGTCGACCGACAACTGAAAAAAGTTTGTATTTTTTTAATGATAAAAGAATTAATTTGAAAAGAAGATGTGTCAAATATTGATAGTCGCCCAATACTACAATTACATCTTTTATCGCATTGAATATATTGAAAAAAAGAAAACCACTTTTGTAAAAGTTACTCCACAAAATTACCCCTTTTTGGTAATTTTTTTTAAGTAAAGTTCAAAATACATCTCTGTGGTTTGTCCATTGTCCCGCTTTACATTCATGTGATTTTTTTTTGCACACACACATCCCTCCGTTAGTAAAGTTAGCCACCATACATCCTTCCGTAGTAAAATCAGTCAATGAGGACTAACGGTCCAAATTATTTCTCTGTTATCTCCTAACGCAAGAGAAAATATTTAGGACTAACGATGCAAATTAAAAGGGGACACAATAGACTCGAACTCACGTCTGGTCGCCCAAAAATCAACGCCCCAACCACTGGACTAAAAATGCAGTAGTGTAATTATATCGAAACGAATTTTGTTTAACCTTTTTTTATAGGTTTTCGTTCGTTTTTATACGTTTTGTACTCTTTTATGGGTATGTTTGGCACGGGGCGGTGTAGAGCTTTTTGGAGCAGTGAGTGGTGAGCAATGAGCATTTTAATTTTTAGTAATCATTTGGCAAATGAGCGGTGAGCTTTGCTATTTTTTAGAAATGCTCATTTTTCCAATGTTTCTTTAAGAAGATATGAGCAGTGAGCAGTGAGCTGGGGCTACTACTACTGCTCACTATTACTTTTAACAAACACACCCTATATGTCTTCGTCCGTTTTTATACGTTTTTGTCTTTTTTAAAGTTTTTATCCCTTTTCGCCTTTTTATTATTATTATTATTATTATTATTATTATTATTATTATTATTATTATTATTATTATTATTATTATTATTATTATTATTATTATTATTATTATTATTATTATTATTTATTTATTTATTATTTATTTATTATTTTTTTTTTATTATTTTTTTTTTACATTTTTGTCCGTTTTATACGTTTTCGTCCGTTTTTTACTTTGCTGGATTTCATCTGTAAAAAGTAAACAAAATCAAGTCTTTAGAAACAGTCTAAAAATAGCTTGTAACTCCGATCATACACATTTTCAACTAACTTCATGTGACCTATATATGTGGTACTTAGATGTTAGATATGACCATATAGTTAAATCACTCAGCCGGTGTTTGGATTAGCGTATATAAGGAGCTTAGGCTTTTTTACGAAAAGAGCGTATGAGCTTATATATTATCACAACACACCTCTTGAAATAGTGATTAGATTAGCTTATGCTGTTTCAAAACACACTATTGGTAAAATGACTAAAAAGGAAAATACCCTGTAAAATATGTTGGCAAACAAAAGACAATATTAGGATATAATTGTGATAAATACAAATAAGCTAGGAAAGCCACTATAAAAAGGCCTATGAAACTAGGCTGATTTGAGCTTAAATAAGCTCATAAATTACCAATATACTTGGTAATATCCAAACACTTTTTGAGTTTGTGTGCTTTCAAAACACAAGACCCATAAGCTCCTTCAAATAAGCCAATCCAATTATCCAAACAAACTCTCAATCGACAAACATTATACAACATTCAATGCACAATACACAAGTTGACCAATTTTCCTTCAATTAACCCTTAGAAGGAATTTGATCATTCAAAGTTTCAAACTACCAAGCAGTGTCCAACGCTCAATGCACAGTGCATTGCCTGTTGTTAAATGTCGCGGAAAAAAACAATAATAGTAACAACAATATTAAATTTAAAGTTCATTGATTACATTCCTAGAGAAACTGAACCTTGGTTAGTCCTAAGCTTTACAGACAAAGAAGCCGAGCAGCACTCCATGATTACCGCCAAAATGTGCATCCTCCTAATTAATACTGATAACCTACAAGGCAAAAAGATGACGAAGAAAAAAGATCAGCTGTCTTTAATAGTTTATTGTCAAAAACAAGAAAACATAGTAAATTGACGTTTAGACAAAACGTTGCTACTTTAACAAAAAATGTTGACAAATGCAAGTAAATTAAGTTCATGACAGCTAACAAATTAAGTTCATTACACTGGATCAGAAAAATGTTAACAGTGAAACATGTAACATTAAAAATGCAGCTATAAAGGAAAAGGTCAAAGAGGTACAAAGTCATTCGCATCATTTACAACCTGCTCGATTCTTATTTTAAAATAGCTTTTCGTAATCACAACTCTTTTACTAATGTATAAATGAAGTTTATGAAAACAAAAGTGTTGCCGGGTCAACCCAGCTAGTTTTTTACCTGTCTTATTAAGTTTCCAATTTTAACCTAAACACGTTTTGTTAAACCACTTATTTTGCCTCCTTTAGGAAGAAAATGCAGCCCATGACCATTACCCCAAACAAGCAGCAAGCCAGTGAATGTTAGTTTACCCCCAACCCAGAAAAAAATAAAATATTGATACTTGAAAGCAGTGAGACATAACTGCAATAATGAGCAAAGAGGTCGCACATAGAAAGTTAAATGAAGTTTATGAAAACAAAAGTGTTGCCGGGTCAACCCAGCTGGTTTTTTACCTGTCTTATTAAGTTTCCAATTTTCACCTAAACACGTTTTGTTAAACCACTTATTTTGCCTCCTTTAGGAAGAAAATGCAGCCCATGACCATTACCCCAAAACAAGCAGCAAGCCAGTGAATGTTAGTTTACCCCCAACCCAGAAAAAAATAAAAATAAAAATAAAATATTGATACTTGAAAGCAGTGAGACATAACTGCAACAATGAGTAAAGAGGTCGCACATAGAAAGTTACACTATGTAACATCCAGAACAACCTGTAAGCATGGCTGTCTATGCACCACCCCATGGAAATACATGTGCAATTATGCAGGCAAGCTTATATGAAAAGGTCAAAGTCAAAACCTATCCATTTAGCAAAGTAACCAATAACAGACCTTATTTATCCGATTAACAAAATATGCAATCCAAGATAAACAGGTGAAAAAAGCTGAGGCGTCACCTAAATGATATTAGTTTGTCCAATTGAGCATAAACTTAAGCCTCCAAATCTTCATCATTTTCACCCTCCTCATAACCTTTGCACCTTATGATATACACCTGAAATAAAAACAGAAAGAGTTATATCGGTTGTTTATGAAAAGTGATATCCAATAACTGAACACGATCGGGGGTTGATTAGAAAAGGCAGAAAAACATAAACAAACTGAAGAACATGAAAAGAAAGGAATCAAGAACATCCAATAATACTTTGACTATAACTTGAAAGAGCTTTTTAGTTAGAACATTCTAACCTTAAAGACAGTTGGCCCGACTAGCTGGAAAACAAGTGCATCACCATCCACCAATTCATGACTGATGGAGAAATCCTTCCATCCACGACTAAACCATTTGTAAGCCAAATACACAGTCGGGAACTCATCACCTTCTTCATCTATTAAAGTAACAATTGCACCATCCTTCGGTAGGTTTCTCCTACAGAAGTGGCCTGGAACGCTCTGTTTATTCATGACAACAACATCAATTATAAAACAATCTATTCAAAATGTCATTACCATTTACAGATGCTTATGGGTGAGATTAAGAAAAACCAGGAATAAAAACTAACCAAGCAGCCAGTGACATGTGACCGAAGGATGGGCTTGACGAACGAAGGATAATCACCTTCAAGACTAGCTTCAAGTTCATCGGCTTTTGTTGCAGCCCAACACCTTGCTTCATCAGATGCATACACACCGTTTCCTAAACGCTTCCGCAAATAGCTATACTTTTTTCCACTGCAAACATACCATGTAAAGAAGCTTAGCCAATACGGAGTATTATTTAACCGAATATCATTTGTCTCGTAAAAGATAACACTTTTGATTTTTAAGCTTCAAGACAGTTACTTTGCAAATGCTGATTGTTCTGAAAAATATGATCTTCTCAACTATGATGGAAAAGAAAGTTACTAAATATTATTCGATTATAAAATTTACCTTTTTAGTATGGTAACTCGCTCATAAACAGCCTACAATAACACATCCAAAACAGATCAATGATTCTTGGTAAGGCGACTTGCTAATGTTATTTATTTATTTACACAAAAAGCCCTAAAATGTAGCTCCATTCGATAACTCAATCATAACAATGAAGAATGGGAGAGAACAAAAAACATACAATTGCTTTGTGGTCAGGGGCAGGTAAACTTGCAACACGGCTCGACCTCCTGACCTCTACAATTTCTGTCCCTAAGACACGAGGTTTTGCACGCTTCATCTGCCTTTGTTACAGAAAACATTATACACGAATCCTTACAATAATCAGAATTAATCCATACTTTGACAAACTTCACAAAACATAAGCCAAACAAAATAAGTTACCACAATCACTCTGTGTTTCATACCATGTATAACTTCAAAGATAGAAAGACATAAAAACCAAGTTAATATTCTGATACTAATCACGACCAGCACGTTACATGAGTAATAAATTGGTACAACATAAACAAAACCAAATAGTAAATTACTAGAATTAAGGAAGGTTTGAGCAACAAATACATGAACACCAACCATGTATCAATTATCATAAATAAATAAAATCAGATCAACATGATAATCGTGCATTCGTGCTAATCAACATAAACATAAATATCAATTATATTAATGGATTGACCAAACTGCTAGGCGATTCGAGATAGGAAGAAAGAACAATTCACGATAACAGCTTGATATCAATTTGATACGAACCTTCCCACACTTGGTTCGTATTGTTTATAAGCTAAGTGTAGAACTCAGTCCAAAAAGCTAGCTTAAAGGAGGAGGGGACACCTAGACATTATAAATCACCGGCCAATCCCATACTTGGCCGATGTGGGATCGTAACATATACCCAAATTAATCGAGACACATACAAAAGATTAAAAAATATATATATACCGGAGAGGGTTTAGGAGAGTGAGCGGTATTGAGCTTTAGAGCAAGCAGCGGAAGATTAAGCTCTTTTATTTTCTTTTTATTCTCTTCCAATCGCTTGTTGCGTAAATCTTCATAGTTTTCGTTCGACATTGCCAATTTTTACAGAGGATATATTAGGGTTTTAGAGAATTGGGGGTTTTGAAAATTGTAAATGAAGAATGTTTGTTTCTTTGTGGGGTTTTTATAAAAAATCGACCGTTGGGATTTTACAGTGGGATAAATGGATGGCCAATTAGACATAAAGCTGTTATTATTGAACCAGGTGAAGTGTCATTTTATGCCGAAAGTCCTCTCATTTTGACTCTCTTTCGCTCGCCATACATCCGTTTTGGTCAACTTTCTCACATCTTTCATTAAAATACTTACTTTATACAAATATAAGCCACTAAATACCATACACACACTCACAATACCAATAAAAAACAATTACTTTTTAAAAATGAGCCCACGTGTTTGCACAACTCACTTTGGTGAGCCGGTCACCATACGAACACAATTTGACCATGACTATGCATAACTCTTTTGGGTTTGTCGTGAGTGGTATACTAACCACAGGGTGAGTAGGTTACCACTCCGTCTAGTCTTAATGTCACCTCAGCATTCTTATTTTCAAAACTCACATCTCAAAACACTCTTTTACTAAATTACATGCCACTTTCTCTTATTTGAGTCCCACTTACCAACAATTTTATTTTATTTTCAATTTTTTATAAATAAATTAAATTTCAATAATTCAACTAATAATACAATACGAAACTTTAAAATGTACGAAAAAAATACGAATCATAAAAAACATACAAAATAAAACATACGACACTAACCAAATCAACTCGGATTTTAAAACATTAGTAAAAAAACAAACCAAAACACAATACAACACTAACACAAAGTCAAACCCTTTTACCTAAGAATATTTATGGTTTAAAATGTAGTTACAAAAAAGGGCTTTATTGTAATTGTAAAACCCAGAATTTTTGAACATGTAAAATACCCAAAATACCCTTTAAACTAAAACTTATGAAATACGAATAATAATTATAACCTAAGTTCTACGACTTTAATGTGTGAACGATATATATTATACGAATAAATAAAACCTATGACTAAATAAAAATGGTACACGTTTTGTACATATCACACGTAAATAATGTGCATGGACCGATTTATAGTTTTGTGCACACATTCATCACATTTGAAATATGGTAAATATACATTTGATAATTACTTATTTAAATCACCTAACCAACCCCTATATTCGGCCTAATCTATATCCTCATATCACGGTTCAAATCAATCACCCTAATTTACGCCACTTTCCATAGTTTAATATACCCTATCACATTCTCGTTATTAAAACAACATTACCACTACACCAGACACTGCTTTTGGCGGGGACCATGTCCCCGTTAAATACTATATTTATTTTTTATTTTTACTTTTGGCGGGGACATGTCCCCGTGAAAAGTTTTCATTATTTTGGCGGGGTAAAGTAAATGCATAGAGGGAAAAACAAAAATTTTGGTGAAAACTTTTAGCGGGGACATGTCCCCGCCGAAAAGGTTTTATATAAAAAAAAATATTTATATCATTTTGATTAATTGCTTTAATATAATATTTATTATATTTATTACTTTATTATAAAAACTTTTATAAAATAAAAATAAAATATTAAAAAAATTGTTTTATAAAAATAATAAATTACTTTTATATAATTAAAAAAAA
>LBNU01024160.1:0-13641 GCA_014162995.1 Artemisia annua
CACAGCTCACTGCTCACCGCTCACAGCTTCTTAAAGAAGCATTGGAAAAATGAGCTTTCCTAAAAAATCGCAAAGCTCACCGCTCTGTTGCCAAACGATCATTAAAAATCAAAAAGCTCATTTCTCACCGCTCATCGCCTCAAAAAAGTTTCAAAAAGCTCTACACCAAACAAAGCCTAAAACTGTGAGGGGTATTTTGGTCGTTTCACGTCTAGCATTATATATACTTTTTTTCTATTTCTATTTCTCTTTTCACTTTTCTATCCCACCGTCTGTTCTTTCTACCAGCTCTTTTTATCTCCCAAATAAATCCACCGTCGCAGCCATTATTCTCCATCGTCGTAGCCACCATTATTCATTGTTTCACCATCATTCTCCGTGTATTTTGTACTATTCTTCACCGTGTAAAATGATATAATCGATTTTGAGTTTTCATATTTTATCCAATTGTTAATCAGGTAAATATATATATACAATCTAATAATTTTATCGATTTTGAGTTTTCACTATTCTTTACTGCTTGAATAGAATCAATCGATTTTGAGGTGTCCACTGAGTTTTCATCATCATCGATTGATGAGTGTTCATCATCAACTAATTGTTGGGTATTATAGATTTGATGATACAAAACAAGAAGAATGAAACATGAAGGGCTTGAAGTGACAAGAAGGGAAACTACAAAAAGATGGAGGATTTGGAAGATTCTAGAAGAATATTTAGTTTCCTAATTATATTATAATTGTCTTTCTTGTAAACCCTAATCCTCTAGTATATAAAGAGGACATGGGTCATTAGTTTAATTGTACGTACAAGATGTAAACACCAAAGGTGTGTGTTTGTGGGAACCTAGGCGTAGGGATTTGGGAAAACGCCTAGGGTTTAGTTAGAGTTAGTTGTTTGTTAGCCTCAAGAATCATAGATTCCTGTTACGATTCTTTGATGTAACTGTATTATCTTGATCAAATAATATTGGGGCTATGGAGAATGTTTAGTAAAACCTTGTTTATGATATTGTTCTTATTCCTCTAAGTTATTAATCTTATGAACGTTATCATTCCTAGATATAGATAAAATTAGACCTAGTCTAAGAGCTACAACGATCTTATCAATTGGTATCAGAGCCTGGGGCTCTCGATATCTAGGGATTACAAGGTGTGTTTGTTGTCGAAGAAAATTAGTTTGGTGAAGGTACGATGATTTAAGTTTTACGGTACGATTGATGCTTAAGGTTTTGTTCTTAATTGTTTTTGTCGAAAATTAATTGTTGCTGTTCCAAAGTTATTAAAACCTTGTATTGCAATTAATTGTGGGTCAGAGACATCAATAAGTCGGTGGTGTGCAATATGATCGACTTTATTAGATTGTTAATTGTTTCTTATTATGGCGATATTCAATTGAAAATTCGTTATAATAAATTTAACCTCGTACTTATTGGTCAACTGTGGGGTTACTTATAAACAATTGAAGATTCGATTCTATATTATTGTGGGACTGATTTGTCGACAAGTGAATAAGAATTAAAAGAAGTAACCTCGTACTGATTCGTTTTTGTCGTGGCTTGCATATGGATTTACAATGTTTGATTCATTCTCACATGGGTTCGCATTTAATATTACTTAATCAATGATTCACATGTGGAGGGCTAATTATTTAATGTTAACAATGTGATGAGATTTTGTAATTTGTGGAATGTATATTTAAACGAGGTGCTGCTACTGATTTCTTCTTTTGGTCAAACGTGGAGATTTGGTTACATATTTATTGGTTTTCATATTCTCCAACTTCGAACTTTTGGACTTGTGCTGCTGATTATTTTATTGTCGTACGTGGGTCAGTGGCATTATATAATTCTTTGGTAGATTTTGCTGCTGTTTTGACAAGATTGGAAGTTGAATATAAAAGAGATAAGTTTATGTTGCTGCTGTGTCGACTTGTGAAACTGGAAGAAGTAAAGTACTGCTATGCTCTCTCAAGGTACTGCTCCAATATACAAAGTACTGCTGCATATATTTTTCAAAGTAATGCTCTTATTCAAAGTGCTGCTCTCACATACAAGGTACTGCTTCATTATTCCAAGGTACTGTTGCTCGTTTGTTTCAAGGTACTGCTCTATTATATTGAAAGTACTGCTGCTGCTATATTCAAAGTACTGATGTGTTTGAATGATTTATGGAGACACGTAAAGAGCTTTATGGTTCAATATATATGCATGGTTTACGAGAAGTGAGGGGAAGTACATTTGATTGGTTTTGGAATACACACAGAATGGTTATTTGGTTCACACACACAGGAAGAAGTTTGTGTTCTTAAAATTTTCAAAAGGCTCGCTATTTGGTTTATTTGATTAATTGATTACGAAGGAGATTGTTTATCACTTATTTGAAGTTGTAGTTGAGTTTCTCAGGTGCGTGTTCTTATCATATCTCAAAGTGAGTGTAACACTCTGAAGATAACTTGTTCGTGCGTTAAAGATGTGGCAAAGACTTGATGAATCTAGAAATGTGTGATTTTTCTTATGATGCTCTATGCACACATTGGCTATCACTTAAAGGAGTTACGTTGTAGTGCTCAGTGACTCATATTAGTTGAGGATTTATCAAGAGGTCCTGGTAGCCTACTTTTAGTATGAGTTTGGAGTCACGTGGATAGTACAAGATATAAGACACACATTTGGGAAATTCTACTTCTTCATCAAATTCGTTATACTTGGTTTTCTTCACAAGTGATCATTATAAGGAGCTTATAGAACCGAAGATTCAAGAGATGGTAAACATATTGGTTTCAGGGGAAGCTTATTGATTAAATGTTCAACCATCTACATGCACCACTCAAGGGAAAGTTTTGTCTACGCTCTCTATTTGTTGATAAGAAAAAGGGGAAGAGATGTTGTGGTGGCATAGCATTGATTAAAGGAAAGACAAGATTGTTTCATTCATGGTGAGATTTTATTATCTCAATTTCTCTACTTCGTCTAGGGAAGTTCGTACAAGATTCGTGGTTGTTTTGTTACCATCAAATAGGGGAAGATTTTTGGGTATTATAGATTTGATGATACAAAACAAGAAGAATAAAACATGAAGGGCTTGAAGTGACAAGAAGGGAAACTACAAAAAGATGGAGGATTTGGAAGATTCTAGAAGAATATTTAGTTTCCTAATTATATTATAATTGTCTTTCTTGTAAACCCTAATCCTCTAGTATATAAAGAGGACATGGGTCATTAGTTTAATTGTACGTACAAGATGTAAACACCAAAGGTGTGTGTGTGTGGGAACCTAGGCGTAGGGATTTGGGAAAACGCCTAGGGTTTAGTTAGAGTTAGTTGTTTGTTAGCCTCAAGAATCATAGATTCCTGTTACGATTCTTTGATGTAACTGTATTATCTTGATCAAATAATATTGGGGCTATGGAGAATGTTTAGTAAAACCTTGTTTATGATATTTTTCTTATTCCACTAAGTTATTAATCTTATGAACGTTATCATTCCTAGATATAGAAGGTAATTGGTACAAGATGGGTTTTCAGAGTTAAAAGAGATGAAAGAGGTAATGTTATCAAGAACAAAGCAAGATTGGTTGCACAAGGATATAGACAAGCAGAAGGAGTAGACTATGATGAAGTGTTTGCTCCTGTCGCAAGAATTGAAGCTATAAGGTTATTTCTTGCTTTTGCATCATATATGGGATTTCCAGTTTATCAAATGGATGTCAAAAGTGCCTTTCTTTATGGCAAAATTACAGAGGAAGTCTATGTTAAACAACCTCCTGGTTTTGAGGATCCTGAACATCCAAACAAAGTCTACAAAGTTGTTAAGGCACTGTATGGCCTTCATCAAGCTCCCAGAGCTTGGTATGAAAGACTCTCCACTTTTCTATTGCAACATGGTTACAGAAGAGGAGCAATTGATAAGACTTTGTTTATCAAAAGAGACAAGAAAGATATCATGCTTGTTCAAGTTTATGTGGATGATATTATCTTTGGAGCCACAAAACAGTCTATGGTGAAAGAATTTGAGAAGCTCATGCAACAAGAATTTCAAATGAGTTCCATGGGTGAAGTAACTTTCTTTTTAGGGCTTCAAGTTAAACAATCAAGTACTGGTATTTTCATTAGTCAAGATAAGTATGTCACTGACATTCTTAAGAAGTTTAACCTCAGTGCAATGAAGCCAGTCACCACACCCATTAAATCCACAAATTCATTGGGAAAAGATGAAGATGGAGAACCAGTGGATGTTAAGCTTTACAGATCAATGATTGGTTGTCTTATGTACTTAACTGCATCTAGACCTGACATTATGTTTGCTGTATGCTTATGTACAAGATATCAGGTCTCACCCAAAGTTTCTCACATGAATGCAGTCAAAAGGATTTTTAGTTATCTCAAGCAACAACCTAAGTTAGGATTGTGGTATCCTAAGGATTCACCTTTTCACTTAGAAGCTATTTTAGATAGTGATTATGCAGGTGATAATTTTGATAGAAGATCAACCACTGGAGGGTGCCAATATCTTGGAAGAAGATTAGTTTCATGGCAATGTAAGAAACAACTCAGCAACATCATCTACTGAAGCAGAATATGTTGCAGCTGCAAGTTGTTGTGGACAAGTATTGTGGATGCAAAATCAACTTTTGGACTATGGATTCAATTTCAAGAATACTCCTATCAACATTGACAATGAGAGTACAATTTGTATTGTGAAGAATCTAGTTTACCATTCCAAGACCAAGCATATTCAGATTAGGCATCACTTTATTCGAGATTGTTATGAGCATAAACTCATTAATGTTGTCAAGGTACACACAGATGACAATGTAGCTGATTTACTCACAAAAGGATTTGATGTTTCCAGATTCATACACTTAGTGGTAAGTATTGGTATGATTAATTATTAGGCTACATTTGAGGGGAGGACTTAGTATTGGCTTAATTTAAGTCCTATGCATTGTTTGAGGGGAGGCAACACAATGCTCTTTGGTATCTTTGCTCTGGTGTATCTTAGGATGGAAAGTATTGCTGGGTACTCTATGAAAGTACTGCTTTGGAAAGTCCTGCTCTAAGGAGTACTGCTTACGTGGAAAAGTACTGTTATGGGGAAGGTACTGTTCCAACGGTCAAAATATGGGGTAAAAGTCAATTTATTCAACTGGAGGTATTATTTTGTTCCCAGTTATGGAGGGTCCATGACCATAGCATTGATGCACCAATGTTATGACTCTAGTGTGGTTGGAGAGATGTAACACACCGTCCCTTATCTACGATCTGCTATGGCCATTATTATGAATATGATTTGTTTGTAGGAGCGTATGGATGCATCCTAGATTTGTTTGTTTGTTTGTTTGTTTGGGCTACTACCATGACATGGATATATACTACATTTGTTTGGTGATTGGGCATGCGTGCATGCAGTCCCTTCACATTTTGGGAGCTAGCTACTCCATGGATTACTTGAGGACTCCCCTCCTACTACATTTGGTATTCCGAGGACTCCCCTCCGAATACATTGGTTATGAGGATATGATATGGTTTGGATATTTGTTTGGCCTGGGGTAAATATACTGATACATACACTCACCTTACACCTTAACCATTTATCCTACTCCTCTACCTTGTACTTCTTGTGATTCTCTCGACTCTATTATTTGTATTTCATTCGTATCGTTTCATTATTTCTGTTTGTTATCTATTATATCTATTCACTGAGCTTTGTAAGCTCAGTTGCATTTCTTTTCCTGCGGCAGGTTTAGTAGGAAGCTGGGTTATGGATGGAGAGTTAACTTGCTTTTGGGCTTAGAAGACTTCACCCGTTTAGATATTTGCTGGACTTAGAGATGTTTAGAAGCAGTTATGTTTGGGCTTAGTATCTTATGTTTTGGGCGTAGCATGTTGTTGCCCTTTTTGAATCTTGTACTTTGTTTTGTTTTCCTTTGTTACCCTTTGTAAGTTTTGTTTTTGAATTGTATCTCCGTTTCACTTGTGTTCTGATTTGACTCCATAATGTTACGCTTTAGTCCTTTTTGGGTTGGGGTGTTACAATTATGGTATCAGAGCCCAGGCTTGGATCGGCGGATTTCAACACCCGTAGAGCTTAGGCTCTGACCTGTGAGTTTCAGACCATTAGGCTTCCACTGTAAGGACATAGGAAACCCCTTTGAGGAATTGCTTTAAAATTCCCCCTGCATGAACTTAAGTCTGACTGGTAAGGAATGGGTAGACTCTAAGGTTTTGCTTATGTATCTTTGCTTCCGCATTACTCTGATTCGTGCCTTACGTTTAGCTATGCCTTTTGTAATCATCCTTTTTGGATTTAGAAATCTTTGCACCACCTAAGTTTTGAAGGCATCGAAGATTGCATGGCAATGCAAACACTATTTTGATTTTATCCTTGATCTCTGACCTAATTGTTTTGATATCTCTTCGGACACTCTGAGGATTTTCATGGCGATGATGTATTTGATGCACTCTATGATCGCCTCTTGCTTTTGGTAATCATCTGTAAGTTTTCCGACGTTATGTGATTTTGTTTTGTCCATTTTTTGTTTGATGAGATGAAAAATGTTACATTTTTAGGGGTCGGTTTGAGTCCTAATTCGTATGTTTTTGGTTTGAATTTCACCCAAAGTCGTTTCTTTTCTCATTTTAGGTACTTTTGAAGGGAAAATCACAAAAGAAGCATTTTCGGGCGTTTTCGGAGTGAAAAAGTGCGGAAAACAACAAAAACTCAAAAGACCTTAAAGATCACAGAAGGTGACGCCGTCACACTCTACAAGGTGACGCCGTCAGGAACAAGTGAAGTCCAGAAGTGGAAAAAAGACTCGTGACGGGCCAGAGAGTTCGTAGTGCAAATTGGTGACGCCGTCAACCAAGGCCGTCAGATCTGGAACCAGCAATTATGACCACGTCAAGGAAGGCCGTCTGAAAACCCTAATCGCCGAGCTGACGACGTCACCTATTGGGTTGACGCCGTCAGCCCGCAAAATCTATATATATAGAACGTTTTTCTTTTATTTAAGAGGAATTTTAGAGTGGAGAACTTGGGACCAAAACCCTAGTACGAGTTTTACAGACCTTGGAGGGTATCCAAACCCTTCCAACTTGCATGTTCAATTGAAGATAAGTCTTTATTCATACAATATGTCTATGTGTTGTGTGATTTATTCTTGTACTTGTCTTTCTTTTAATATGCTAGGCTAATTTACTTTGTGTTTGCTTAGATCTAATGAAACCTAACTATTGATTATCATGTGATGTGTATGTTGTGATTGTATTTGGGTGAATGTTTCATCTACGTTAGACTAAGGAAAACTGGCTAATCTCCTATATGGTAACATGCTTGAACGTCTTTAGAAACGTGAATCATATGTGCGTTATTGGTTTTAAGGTAGTATTTCATGCATAGGTTGCTATCGGTGAGCTCATGATAGGATGCTTGACGTATCGTCATAGAGTGAGGTAGGAACTTATAGAGTTAGGGAATTGAACGCACTCCCTACGACTTGTTAGGAATACACCCGTCATCCAAGCAAACTCAACATACTAGTCACATGGTAAAAGATAGTTAGGGAGTAATGAAATCTAAGTAAACACTATTCTCCACCACTGATTTTCTCTAAAACAAAAAAATACAAAAATATAAGTAGCTTAGAAGTAGATAACTTGGGTTAGTTGACTAGCAACTAATTCCGCCCTATCCTCCAAAACCAGAGATTTTACTGCTTTCATAAAATATAAAAATACAAAAAGAATCTTCCTCCACCCTTAGACCTAGATTAGAGTAGCCTTTAGCCTAACGAACACTATTCCCTGTGAGAGAACGATCAATCCCCCGGTACTTGCCACTACACTATACTACATCGGTCAGGTACACTGCCTGGTGGGGATTGCAAGCTTCTCGAGATCCCTCGAGAGGTAAAACGTAGTGCGTGTTGCAATCCACGCGCATCATTGTTCCCATGAGAAGTTTGGTGGTGTTTAACCACGAGTACAAGAGTATTTACTTTCACTTTAAACGATAAAGGTTTGCTATGTAAATCTGCTTTTCTTTGGATAGTCAACTTCGATTTGATTCTGATATGAATTGGTTGCTTAAGCATTCGAGATGCTGACGACTGTTCTACTATGTCTTACCTTTGGTGTTTTGAACTATTTTGAACTCCCTACTATGATTACCGATTGTTAAAACTTTGATATCATTTTTACTCTGGAGACTCGTATGTTACTTTCGCGGTTATGAAGTTCTCTTACACCTATTGTGTACACCGAGGAATGAACCGTATCTTGAGAATTATTTTGGCACCCTGAGCTTTCCCGGATATGATTCATGTTGAACCACCAAGGTTTCTAGTAGAAGACGGAGTTGGATAGATACCTGAAGATGACAAGCAACGGTGACTACCCTGAAGAATTGGAGACATTCCTCGCAAGGCGGAAGAGTAGACGAGCAGAACGCAGGAACCTAGTCAAGACGGCGAACCTGAAGCTGATGAAGAACATACAGTCTTACTTCCCTATTCATCTTGGTTGTACTAAGATGAATTGAGAGTGGAAGCAGACTAGATGATGAGGAGATTGTAGATCGTACCAGAGATTCACATTTCTTAATCACATTCCAAGAAGAACTGTAGAAGGCTTGAGGAAATCAAACTCAAGTTAATGATTTTGTTTCCCTCTCAGATTGGAAGACGAACGAAGACTGATTATTTAGACATAAGAAGATCTTGAGGGGACGATATCTTAAAGAACTTTATGATGGAAGAATGGATGATTTTGCGACATGTTTCTTTCCGATGACGATTGTTTGACTTTGTTACATCTTTTCGAGCTTCTTTTGTTTTGTCGGCGTCATTTGTTATTTATCTTGGATAGGACCAACCCAGGAGTTAGTTGGACTGTTAGGTGGATTTGTAGAATTGTTTCACTAATTGAGACAAATTATGACCATCAGGAGGGCATATTTACATGATGCTAGTATTATGACGTCTGGCCAGCGTGATAATACTTACATCATATAACATGCACTTGTTGTGTTCATAGGATGTCTTGAGAAGTGCCTTAATAGAGACTTAGATTTCTGTTTTCATTTGCGACGATCTACGAATAGTGAGACTTTAGAATTCTTTCGATTTGTACATTTGATCTGCTTTCGCCGTACATTTTGATACGTTTGGATACTCGTCACGTGATTGTTTGACTTCTGTGTTTGATAAAAACCCTATGTTCCGCTATAGAACTCCCTACCATTTGATGTTATCGATCAACTTATTTTCTGTCTATATGGATTTGATTCGTTACTATGAAGAGCTACACCTTTGCCTTGCTATGTATACGCTCCTCACACTCGATGGATCCGTTTCATGATAATCTGTTATGAGTTAAAATATGAAGCTTTGGATTCTGAGAATCAAGATCTGTCGGTTTACGAAAATACCTTTGGAAGGTTGTATTGAAGACGAAAACTATTTGAAATCTGAAGAGTTAAACTTATAGATATCACCCTCATGATTACTATCACTCGATACATTCTCATATGATCAGTTCATTTCCTTGTCCGCGAATGGAATACCCACCCAATCCTACATCTTACTTTGAATATCTTTTAAGAGAATACGATTGTCATCTGTTACGTTCTGTGATTCTTTTGATTTGGATTCCGTGTGATGTGCCTTCTCTGGGGAAACCGAAACCACCCCAGAATCGTTGAGATAAAGTCTTGGGAAACAAGATCATTCTCTTGCTGAAATTCTTAAAGTCTGAATATGTGCGAGTTAAACTACTCCTTTTTCTGTTCGTAGTTTGGTGCACCTTCGTTTTGTCGAATATCCGCGATTAGTGAGACCTTAGGTTCATTCTACCTATACGTTTACTCTGTTTCGTTCGTTAGATATCTGGATAAGTTTGGATTCTCGAATTGAATTCTGTTGGCCTCTCTTAAAAATCTTATGCTCCTGGTATAACTCTCTACTGTTTGATATAGTTATTCGATTTGAAATTTTGTTCGTATCANTTTGTCGAATATCCGCGATTAGTGAGACCTTAGGTTCATTCTACCTATACGTTTACTCTGTTTCGTTCGTTAGATATCTGGATAAGTTTGGATTCTCGAATTGAATTCTGTTGGCCTCTCTTAAAAATCTTATGCTCCTGGTATAACTCTCTACTGTTTGATATAGTTATTCGATTTGAAATTTTGTTCGTATCACATATGATATTTCGAGAATATTCACCTACCATCCGCTATATGTTGCATTGGCTTTTATGACCAGATTAAACCAAATTGACTCCTTCTGAGGAATCTGTACCCACCTTGTCTTGATTGAGTCATGAGATACTATTTTGTTTTGAAGATCCTTTTGGAAGAGCCTCCCCGAGCGTGAGGAAAATTGTGACGATCTTTTGCGATTTGCTACGACTCCGTCTAACTGCGCGACTTCAAATTTCGAGGACAAAAATTTTCTTTTAGAGGGGAAGAAGTTGTAACACCTAAAATTTCCAAACATGCAAAATTACAAAAATACCCCTACATATTAATAATTACAATTAAACACTTAACTAACCATCAAATAAATCCCAAACACTTGGTAATTAGCAACATATGACATATGTTAAATTTTATATGTACATTTTAATATTCTAAGTACCCTAAAAATATATTTCACATTTAATTTGGCCAAAAATACTTTGATTTGTATATAGTTATTATTTAATTTGAATTAAAATGCATAATAAAAGGATAATACTAAATATTTTGGGAAAAAGTTTTGAAATCATAAACTTCATTATATTCCAACTATATGGGCCGAATTTGACTCCCCCATCCTCTATTTTACACGGTTTGTATTTATTTTTCCCATTTAACCAAAAATAAAACCCTAATTCTCTCTAAAAACCACCTATAGCCTCCATCAATTTTCTAGGGCATTTGGCTATTTTTCCTAATTGAATATTGATCCAAGGAAAGTGAGAAAAATAGTCTCAAGGATCAAAAGTGCCCGTGGATATTGGATTTCATTTTTGGTGTTTGATTTGTAGCCGAAAAGAGGAAAACTCATTTTTTGCTCATCCATTCGATTCTAGCTACTTTGGGTATTTTTATATCATCCCGTTTACCTATTATAATCTGCATAAAATAACAAAATTAATCCATGCATGTTATTGAAGCCATACGAACTAAAGTAAATTAAAAAACCCTAAAAACATGTTAATTATACAATCGGCCTATATGATTTTATGGTGGCTAGATCTGATTTTTGTGGCATGTTATAACACATATAAGACCTGAATAAAATGGGTATACATTTATTTGAATCTTAGAGAATTCGTTTTGATTTATTTTATTTTGATCTGATTCTAATAATTAAAATATGAGGCTTACGAATTTAGGGTTAGGGTTTTGATGTTGAATCTGATAAATTAATGTGTTTTAAGGTTTAATTAAATGTTATTAATGATTACATGTGGTTAGGGTTAGGGTTTGATGGTTTTAGTTTAAATCCGATTATGTTTTAAAAGGTTTTGGGTGTGTTTTGTAATTTTACAAAATTAAGGGTTATTTTTGTAATTTATATTAGACCATAGGTGTGTTATATAAAATATAATATGAGGGTGACAAGTGTTAATTTTGTAAAAGAAAGGTTCAAATGGTAACTATATATAATCTGAATTGAATTTAATTAAAAATGAGGGGTGTATTTTGTAAATTCTGATAGTTTAGGGTGTTTGGTGCATATTTTAATATGAGGGGCAAACCTGTGAAATTCTGATAATTAAGGGTTAGTGGGTTAGAATGAATTGTTATGGATTAAAATGTAAAATAAATATTAATAAGGATTTAATTTGAAATTTATATAAATAAAGGGTGTAATATGTAACATTTGTAAACCTGGAGGTTTAATTAGTAAATATTGTTATTTTGTGTGCTATTGGTATAAAATATAGAAACTTGTAACATTTACTCTTTAGACCTTTAACTTTGGCATATTTGCATTTAAAACCCTAAAACATGGAAAGTTGTCATATTTAACCCTAAACTATTATAACTTCTTAAAATGAGCCCTATTATCATAATCTTAAATTATAAATGACTTAACTTAATTATTACGAGTAAATAATCTATTTTTGGAAATTTACTAATTTTGGAAACTTACTAAATATGGAAAGTTACTAAATCTGGAAAGCTGCTTAAAATGGAAAGACAACCTAAAAGGAGTAATCTTTTTTGAATTGAACTATTGAGTAATCCTCTGCTTCTAATTCACTTAGGTTCCGTGAAGAAGGAGTGGTTCCTATTTCCGTTTGATCTTTCTTTTGCTTGCTTTGTCATCGGGTTGAGGTACAGATATTCCGACCTTTGCAGTAAAGGTTTCTTATGACTTGTCTTTCCTCTCTTTGACTGCATTGCTATGATCTTATCACATGATTCTGAGCCTTTATGTTAGGCTTTTCTATTTAATCTATCTTATGATATTTGAGCCTTTGACATTTGATCTGCCATTGTTATTTGAACCTTTGATCTGTGTGAACCTTTGTACCTTGGCTCTGAGGTTGATATACTTTGGGGTATTGGGATCCTATTGGTATTTGTTTGAACCCTCATGGTATGATATTGACAAAACTTGGTTGCTTACCCTTTTGTGACCTTAACCTTTGGAACCTTTGAAAACTTTGAAAGATCTTTTAAGATATTTTATCAGGAGATGAAAACCTTTTTCTTAATTATGACATGGAAACGTTTAAAGGAGAAACTATTTTATGACTACGCTTCTAACATAATTTAATACCAGTTTTATATAGGATTTTATAATTTCATGAAGACTACTTTAAAGGGAATTTTGAGAAAACCTTCATTAAAGATTACTTTTATAAATACCGTCTTTTGGGAGACTCCCTCCTAAATAACCTTGTTTATAAGCCTCTTAATTGGATTATACTACGAACCTTTTTGAAACAATTGATATGAACCTGATAAATTGAACTTCTGCTTTAAACTTTCATTATGTCCCTTTGACTATGAACCATGGGATTTTGGAATCTTGGAATATTGAACCTTGCTGATTGGAACCTTTGATATTGGCACTTACACTACAGGAACCTTGATATTGAACTTGGATTCGAACCTTGATTATTTGACCCTGATATTGATATTGACTTTGATTTGACCCTGGTTACCTTTGACCCTTCAGTATTTACACAGGCATTATTTTGTTCCCAGTTATGGGGGGTCCATGACCATAGCATTGATGCACCAATGTTATGACTCTAGTGTGGTTGGAGAGATGTACCACACCGTCCCTTATCTACGATCTGCTATGGCCATTATTATGAATATGATTTGTTTGCAGGGGCGTATGGATGCATCCTAGATTTGTTTGTTTGTTTGTTTGTTTGGGCTACTACTATGACATGGATATATACTACATTTGTTTGGTGATTGGGCATGTGTGCATGCAGTCCCTTCACATTTTGGGAGCTAGCTACTCCATGGATTACTTGAGGACTCCCCTCCTACTACATTTGGTATTCCGAGGACTCCCATCCGAATACATTGGTTATGAGGATATGATATGGTTTGGATATTTGTTTGGCCTGGGGTAAATATACTGATACATACACTCACCTTACACCTTAACCATTTATCCTACTCCT
>LBNU01024161.1:6082-18859 GCA_014162995.1 Artemisia annua
TGAGGACCATGATATTGTATATTTGGACGACGCTGGAAGTTTTGGACTACTATGGTGATTTGAAGATTGGTATATGTAAGTTAAGTTTCTCGGGTATCTTATTCAAAAATCCTTGACTCGATCAATAGTAATTCTTTTTTCTATGGATCGTTTATGGGTGGTTCGATCTTCATATTATGGTTCTATTTTGCGTGGGATCGATGCTGCTTTCTTTTGATGGATGTTAGGGTTTGGACCCTATTGTTATGTTGAAGAATACTTGGCTTGGAATGGGGATTCTTCATGGAAGTTAAGATGGACCGCCATAGTGATATAGAAGGCTTAAGAGTTTTTCTTGAGTAGTATAATCATGTTTTATGTACTTTGGTTACTAGTGGTAGGCTCATTTTATTTTCAGTTATAAGAATGGTTTGTCATTCTTATATTAGTGTCTGTAAGTGTCCTAAGGGACTAAGATGAGGGAGTCACCCTCATCCTTTGTACTTCAATGTTTTTGGTGTAATGAATTTTGCCGGGGTGAATTAACCCTTTTACCCAAAAAAATTGGCGTGCATAATAACATACCATAACATCAAGATCCTAAGTGCAATGGACGAGAACACCACTAACCAGAAAACAGCACCCAGGTCTAACAGCACACTAACAAGGGCTAACGACCTCCCTTGCAACCATGTAAGAACAGCGAAGACAAGGGATAAATCATAACCGTATCAAATCAGTCCCAATACAATCTATGATAGCAGCAAACAACACATAGAACTGATGAACACGCAATAGGGATAATTACATACCTAACTTCCATAATCATGCGTAGCTTACGACCCGGAACAAGTAAAAGTGACCACATAATCACACATTAATGCCATTAATTCCAACACCAGGTCGTAACCACCAGGTCATAACCGATTACCAACATCTCACCTCCCTAAGGACTAAAGATGTATATAGAAAATCAAGCAGCACCAATCAGTTGTAACTTGCATCGAATAGCAGTCAAAATATAAACAAAACCATAAAAAGTTAAGGTTTCATAACAACAAATCGACAAACTGCCAACAGTAAATCGACCCTTATATATAATACTAGTAAAAGCATGATCAAAGAATGCCAAAAAATAGGCGAATTAAGGCTGCATCATGATCAAACAACTAGTAACGTCCAGACAATACCCTCATTGTATCCAAACAAACATCACCAACCAAGAATACGACCAGCTGCATCAAATCGCACAAATCACAAAAGTATTCCAAGCAGCAACTCCGTAATCAAGAGGTAGAAACACCCAACGTCCATAACCCAAATCAGATCCGTACCAGCAGCCAATAGCATTAAACGATCACAATGAACAACTCGCTGAACTGATCTAATACACATAGGTATAGGGTCCAAGACGAAACCCTAACCACCATAACCAAACAGTTAACATGCCGATCTGCTGGGATATAGTCATACGCGTAGCAGCAATAGGCAAAACCCACTACCCAGATCGAACATCAACAGACATCTCTCTCTCTCTCTTCAACCCACGTAAAATTCACTCAGAAACCATAAAGACACCATAGATCCATAAAAAAACCCTAGCAGATTTGACGTGCATCCAAAACAGAACCCTAGCGAGGGTTTACTTTCACCATATAGAATAAAAACCTAACAAGGTTTTTCAGATAAGCGCAAATCCCAACAGCAAATCGACCCTAATATATAAAAATCAGTAATACACCGACTTTAAACACAACAGGTGAGAAGATCGATTTGCTTAATCCCCAAAGTCGGTTAAACCCTAATGAAACAATACCCTTGAAAGGGTAAACAATCAGGTCGATTAGGGTATTGAATAACCAGACAACGATTGAACAGAAAATAAATAAATCAAACCCTAAACAAAAATTGAAATCATTAAAAACGTCCCAAAAAAGACAGATTGAAAAGAATCCGATTGAATTAAATATAGTTAGGGTTTAGAATATCCCCAGCCGCCACCTCTTACAATAGAAAACAATCACAAGAACGTATTGCATATCCAAGAAGGGTAGAGAGGACGTTATTGTGGTTGTTTTAAGGCCGGAATGTGACAAAGAGGGGCGGCCGAAATTCCCCAAGGACAGAGAACGTTTTAAGGCTAACTTCTTGAGAGCAATTGTACCTTACTTTGTTGGAGCCGTTGTCCCTAATGCTTGGACACTTGATAAGAGCAATTGTCACTTTCATGATGAGATCCGTTGTTCCTAAAGGCTAACTTTATGAGGCCAATTTGTCCCTTCCATGAAACGAGCTGTTGTCCCTAAAGGCTCACTTGTTGAGAGCAATTGAACATTACTTTATGGGCGTCGTTGTGCCTAAATGCTTTCTCGCTTGATGAGAGCAATTGCCCTTTACATGATGATAGACGTTGTCCCTAATGCTTGCACACTTGATAAAAGCAATTGTCACTTACATGATGAGATCCATTGTCCCTAAAGGCTAACTTTATGAGGGCAATTTGTCCCTTACATGATAAGAGCCGTTCTCCCTAAAGGCTCACTCTTTGAGAGCAATTGTACCTTACATGATGAGATACGTTGTTCCTAAAGACTAAATTTATGAGGGCAATTTGTCCCTTACATGATAAGAGCCATTGTTTTAGGGACAATGGCTCTTACATGTAAAGGGACAAATTGCCCTCATAAAGTTAGCCTTTAGGGAACAACGTAAACACATCATCGTAAGTGCCTATTGCCTCTTATCAAGTACCAAGCCATTAGCGGACAACGGTAAATCATGTAAACGGCCGAATTGCATCTCATCAAGTGAGCAAGCGTTTATGGAGCACATAGCTCCGCATGAATAGTTAGGTACAATCGCTCTCAACAAGGTGCCTTTAGGGACCAACGACTCTTATCACGTAAGGAGACAAATTGCCCTCCAATAAAGTTAGGATTTATTAGGGACAACGGAATCTCATCCATACGCTAAGCAGTTACAATTGCTCTTATTCAATGTGTGCAAGCATTAAGGGACCACGGCCTATCATCATGTAAAGGGCAATTGCTCTCATAAAAGTGAGCAAGGCGTTTAGGGACAACGGCTACCTAAAAAAAGTAAGTGTACCAATTGCTCTCAACAAAGTGAGCCTTTAGGGACATGGTCTTATCGATCCGTAACGGGACAACATTCCCTCCATAAATTTTAGTCTTAGGAACAACGATACTCTCATCCCATGTTAATAGGGTACACATTGCCTCTCAATAAGTGAGCTTCTAGGGAGAAACGGCTTCTTATCATGTAAGGACAATTGCCCTCATAAAGTTAGCCTTTAGGGACAATGATCTCCCATCATACGTAAGGGGACAACTTGCTTTTATCAAGTGTGCAAGCCATTAGGCGAGCAACGTCTATCATTCATGTTAAAGGGCAATATTGCTCTCATCAAGCGAGAAAGCATTTAGGCCACAACGACGCGCCATCAAAGTAATGTTCAATTGCTCTCAACAATGAGTCCTTTAGGGACACACAGCTCCGTTTCATGGAAGGGACACAAATTGGCCTCCCATAAAGTTAGCCTTTAGGAACAACGGATCCTCATCAAATGAAATGTGACAATTGCTCTTATCAAACTGTCCAAAGCCATTAGGGGAACAACGGCTCAACAAAGTAAGGTAAATTGCTGCTCCCAAGAATTAGCCCTTAAAACGTTCTCCTGTCCTTGGGGAATCTTCGGCCGCCCCTCTTTGGTCACAGTTCCGGCCTTAAAACAACCACAGATTAACCCGGTCCTCTCTACCTTCTTGGATATCTGGNNNNCCCTAAAGGCTCACTTGTTGAGAGCAATTGTACCTTACTTTTTGGGAGCCGTTGTCCCTAAACGCTTGCTCACTTTATGAGAGCAATTGCCCTTTACATGATGATAGCCGTTGTCCCTAAAGCATGCACACTTGATTAGAGCAATTGTAACTTACATGATGAGATCCGTTATCCCTAAAGGCTAATTTATGAGGGCAATTTGTCCCTTACGTGATAAGAGCCGTTGTCCCTAAAGGCAAACTTGTTGAGAGCGATTGTACCTTACTTTGTCCCTAAACGCTTGCCATTTGATGAGAGCAATTGCCCTTTACATGATGATAGCCGTTGTCCCTAATGCTTGCAAACTTGATAATAGCAATTTTCACTTACATGATGAGTTCCATTTTCCCTAAAGGCTAACTTTATGAGGGTAGTTTGTCCCTTACATGATAAGAGCCGTTGTCCTTAAAGGCTAACTTCTTGAGAGCAATTATACCTTACTTTATTGGAGCCGTTGTCCCTAATGCTTGGACACTTGATTAGAGCGATTGTCACTTTCATGATGAGATCCGTTGTTCCTAAAGGCTAACTTTATGAGGCCAATTTGTCCCTTCCATGAAACGAGCTGTTGTCCCTAAAGGCTCACTTGTTGAGAGCAATTGAACATTACTTTATGGGTGTCGTTGTGCCTAAATGCTTTCTCCCTTGATGAGAGCAATTGCCCTTTACATGATGATAGACGTTGTCCCTAATGCTTGCACACTTGATAAAAGCAATTGTCACTTTCATGATGAGATCCATTGTTCCTAAAGGCTAACTTTATGAGGGCAATTTGTCCCTTACATGATAAGGGCCGTTCTCCCTAAAGGCTCACTTATTGAGAGATATTGTACCTTACTTGATGAGATACGTTGTTCCTAAAGACAAAATTTATGAGGGCAATTTCTCCCTTACATGATAAGAGCCATTGTTCCTAAAGGCTCACTTGTTGAGAGCAATTGTACATTACTTTTTAGGAGCCGTTGTCCCTAAACGCTTGCTCAATTTATGAGAGCAATTGCCCTTTACATGATGATAGCCGTTGTACCTAATGCTTGCACACTTGATAAGAGCAATTGTAACTTACATGATGAGATCCGTTGTCCCTAAAAGCTTACTTTATGAGGGCAATTTGTCCCTTACGTGAAAAGAGTCGTTGTCCCTAAAGGCACACTTGTTGAGAGCGATTGTACCATACTATATGGGAGCTATTGTCCATAAACGCTTGCTCACTTGATGAGAGCAATTGCCGTTTACATGATTATAGCCGTTGTCCCTATTGCTTGCATACTTGATAAGAGCAATAGGCACTTACATGATGTGTTTCGTTGTCCCTAAAGGCTAACTTTATGAGGGCAATTTGTCCCTTACATTATAAGGGCCATTGTCCCTAAAGGTTCACTTGTTGAGAGCAATTGTATCTTACTTTATGGGAGCCATTCTCCCTAAACGCTTGCTCACTTGATGAGAGCAATTCCCCTTTACATGATGATAGCCGTTGTCCCTAATGCTTGCACACTTGATAAGAGCAATTGTCACTTACATGATGAGATCCGTTGTCCCTAAAGGCTAAATTTGTGAAAGCAATTTGTCCCTTACATGATAAGAGCCGTTGTCCCTAATGGCTCACTTGTTGAGATCAATTGTACATTACTTTATTGGAGCCGTTGTCCCTAAACGCTTGCTCACTTGATGAGAGCAATTGCCCTTTACATGATAATAGCCGTTGTCCCTAGTGCTTGCACACTTGATAAGAGCAATTGTCACTTACATGATGAGATCCATTGTCTCTAAAGGCTAACTTTATGAGGGCAATTTGTCCAATACATGAAAAGAGCCGTTGTCCCTAAAGGCTCACTTGTTGAGAGCAATTGTACCTTACTTTATGGGAGCCGTTGTCCCTAATGCTTGCACACTTGATAAGAGCAATTGTCACTTAATTGATGAGAGACGTTGTTCCTAAATACTAACTTTATGAGGTTAAATTGTCCCTTACATGATAAGAGCCATTGCCCCTAAAGGCTCACTTGTTGAGAGCAATTGTACCTTACTTTTTGGGAGCCGTTGTCCCTAAACGCTTGCTCACTTTATGAGAGCAATTGCCCTTTACATGATGATAGCCGTTGTCCCTAATGCTTGCACACTTGATTAGAGCAATTGTAACTTACATGATGAGATCCATTATCCGTAAAGGCTAACTTTATGAGGGCAATATGTCCCTTACGTGATAAGAGCCGTTGTCCCTAATGGCAAACTTTTTGAGAGCGATTGTACCTTACTTTGTCCATAAACGCTTGCTCACTTGATGAGAGCAATTGCCCTTTACATGATGATAGCCGTTGTCCCTAATGCTTGCACACTTGATAAGAGCAATTGTCACTTACATGATGAGATCCGTTGTCCCTAAAGGCTAACTTTATGAGGGCAATTTGTCCCTTACATGATAAGAGCCGTTGTCCCTAAAGGCTCACTTGTTGAGAGCAATTGTACCTTACTTTATGGGGTTCATTCTCCCTAAACGCTTGCTCACTTGATGAGAGCAATTGCCCTTTACATGTTGATAGCCGTTATCCCTAATACTTGCACACTTGATAAGAGCAATTGTCACTTACATGATAAGATCCGTTGTCCATAAAGGATAAATTTATGAGAGCAATTTGTCCCTTACATGATAAGAGCCGTTGTCCCTAATGGCTTACTTGTTGAGAGCAATTGTACCTTACTTTATGGGAGCCGTTGTCGCTAAACGCATGCTCACTTGATGAGAGCATTTGCCCTTTACATGATTATAGCCGTTGTCCCTAATGCTTGCACACTTGATAAGAGTAATTGTCACATACATGATGAGATTCGTTGTCCCTAAAGGCTAAATTTATGAGGGCAATTTGTCCCTTACATGATAAGAGCCGTTATCCCTAAAGGCTCACTTGTTGAGAGCAACTATACCTTACTTTATGGGAGCCGTTGTCCTTAAACGCTTGCTCACTTGATGAGAGCATTTGCCCTTTACATGATTATAGCCGTTGTCCCTAATGCTTCCACACTTGATAAGAGCAATTATCACTTACATGATAAGATCCGTTGTCCCTAAAGGCTAACTTTATGAGGGAAATTTGTCCCTCACATGATAAAAGCCGTTGTCCCTAAAGGCTCACTTGTTGAGAGCAATTTTACCTTACTTTATGGAAGTCGTTGTCTCTAAATGCTTGCTCACTTGATGAGAGCAATTGCCCTTTACATGATGATAGCCGTTTTCCCTAATACTTGCACACTTGATAAGAGCAATTGTCACTTACATGATGAGATCCGTTGTCCCTAAAGGCTAACTTTATGAGGGCAATTTGTCCCTCACATGATACGAGCCGTTGTCCCTAAAGACTCACTTGTTGAGAGCAATTGTACCTTACTTTATGGGAGCCGTTGTCTCTAAACGCTTGCCACTTGATGTGAGCAATTGCCCTTTACATGATGATAGCCGTTGTCCCTAATGCTTGCAAACTTGATAATAGCAATTTTCACTTACATGATGAGTTCCATTTTCTCTAAAGTCTAACTTGATAATAGCAATTTTCACTTACATGATGAGTTCCATTTTCTCTAAAGTCTAACTTTATGAGGGTAGTATCATGTAAACCCCCTAAAAGTTTCTCCTCTGGCGATTTTTCTAAACCCCCTAGCTGCCAAATCGTTTTTCCCCTAAATCCATCCAAATCTTATGTTTTATTAAGCGATTTGTTCAATTTAATTGATTAGCATTCGTGTTATTCATTATCTTGTTCATTATTGCTGCTTAATTCACTTCGTTTGCTGTTTTTAGGTGATTATCTTTTGAGGGTTTATTAAAATCGAACTTGGTTTATCCCTTACATCCATATCGTTCTTTAATTCTGCTGGTCGGTTTTAGGGATTCGTTTTATAAGGGTTAAACCGACTTGGCCACTCATAATCGTTCCTTATCATTCTTCTAATTTAAGTCGGTTTGGTTTATTCCTAATCGACTTTTATATATATAAGGACGATTTTTTTTGGGTAAAGGGAAGTAATCCTGCACCCTGGTAAAATATATTAACCAAAAACATTTAAGTACAATGGATGAGAGTGAGTCCCTTATCTAATTCCCTTAGGACACTTACCTAACCACTATATAAGAATGATAGGCCATTCTTATAACTTACAAATCCAAATACAACTAAACATGACTAAAAATAATAATAAAATACATCACAACTCAAGGAAACACTTAAGTCTTCATAGTCATCTTAGCGATCCAGATCATGTACATGAAGAAACCGATACCAAGTTTCCCCGCTTTCCAAGAGCTCATTCCAAACCAAATCCATTTGCAACTTCTATTAGTATTATGCATGAAGCATAATCTAATAACCTAATGAGAATGCAATCCATTGCAAATCGGATTTGAAAGAACAAGTCAATAACATGTTCAACATCAAGATACGAGACCCCAAACATGATGAACCAAAGGGTTTTGAACAAGACCCTTCAAACTTAACTTCCAACACAATGACATGATTGTAAGTACCAATAAGCTGCCCAAAAGCAACCAAGATCAGAATGCTCACCAATGGTATCAAATCTGCCATGTACGATCACAATGTCATCACCATCTTCATAGCACCAATTAAATAAAACATTGTACCCAAACTGCATGTCAATGGTGGACAGAAACTAGCAACATAGGATTTGAAAACCCTAACTAGCTCAATGAATCTTCAAAACAGGTCGAGACATAGAGTATAACAACTCCAAACTTCCATAACCACATCAAACAGATCTTAATCATAGGGAAACAACAGCAGCAGGATCCAAACATGATGTAGCAAATACCAGATATCATACATCTCTCTCTTTAACCCAGGAACACAAAACAACCATCAGATACATATCACGCAACCATCATATATAAGGACGATTTTTGTTTGTGTGCATTGTGTTTTTCATTATTAACGATTCCCAATTAAGGGTTTTGTTACTTTAGTGCGCATAAATTTCTTTGTGCTTCATTCTACACCAAACTCTTGGGTTTGGTCGATTTTCTGTTTACAAGTACCCTTTAGGGTTTGGTTATTGTAAGTCCTTGAAGGTTAACGTGGGTTTTTTGGAGGAGAAGTCATGGAATCTGGATTTTTGAATAAAAAGAAGTCTTCTTCTACTACAGGGTTGGCTTCGAAGATCAGCAACATTGATGGTAAGATTAGTATTGATAAGAATAAACCTTTGAAGTCAATTCTGAAGCGTGCTGGAATTGAGGGTCAAACGGGAAGTTTTAAGCTTCCTAATGAGATTGGGGCTGGTTCTTTGGCACTGGTTGGTGCCTCTACTGCTGCTAAGTCNACTAGCAACATAGGATTTGAAAACCCTAACTAGCTCAATGAATCTTCAAAACAGGTCGAGACATAGAGTATAACAACTCCAAACTTCCATAACCACATCAAACAGATCTTAATCATAGGGAAACAACAGCAGCAGGATCCAAACATGATGTAGCAAATACCAGATATCATACATCTCTCTCTTTAACCCAGGAACACAAAACAACCATCAGATACATATCACGCAACCATCATATATAAGGACGATTTTTGTTTGTGTGCATTGTGTTTTTCATTATTAACGATTCCCAATTAAGGGTTTTGTTACTTTAGTGCGCATAAATTTCTTTGTGCTTCATTCTACACCAAACTCTTGGGTTTGGTCGATTTTCTGTTTACAAGTACCCTTTAGGGTTTGGTTATTGTAAGTCCTTGAAGGTTAACGTGGGTTTTTTGGAGGAGAAGTCATGGAATCTGGATTTTTGAATAAAAAGAAGTCTTCTTCTACTACAGGGTTGGCTTCGAAGATCAGCAACATTGATGGTAAGATTAGTATTGATAAGAATAAACCTTTGAAGTCAATTCTGAAGCGTGCTGGAATTGAGGGTCAAACGGGAAGTTTTAAGCTTCCTAATGAGATTGGGGCTGGTTCTTTGGCACTGGTTGGTGCCTCTACTGCTGCTAAGTCCTTGAGTACGCTGGTCGAGGAAGTTAAAAATAAAAGTACTAGTTCTCATGTTGCTTGTGGGGTTGGTACTTCTGATGTTAATGTTTTGGATAATGTAGTACCTCATGATTTAGTCACACGACATGATGATGGTTGTTTTGTTGATAAGAATTTGGATGTAGCTGCTGATGATACTTCGAATTTTGTTGCTACTAATCCTAAAGTTTATGATTCTGGTTCAACAAGTGTGAGTAATAATTTGGGTGCTAAGGTCGTTATTCCAATTACCGTGGTTGAAGATATGTGTGAGAAATTTTCTAATTCGTTGTACGGTTATTTTATTGGTCAACGGCTAGCGTTTCCTTTGGTGGAAGATTATGTCAAGCATGCTTAGGCTAAGTTTGGTTTCCAACGTGTCACACTAAGGGGTAGTTTTTTCTTTTTCCAATTTTCGTCACAAGAAGGATTGCTTAAGGTGCTAGAAGGTGGTCCTTGGTTTATTAGATCAACTCCAATCTTCTTAGATCATTGGGTGGCGAATACTAAATTGGAAAAGGGGGTCATTACTAAGGTTCCCGTATGGGTGCGTTTTCATAGGCTACCTGCTGTTGTGTATTCGGAAACTGGTATTAGGTTGATTGCTGAACGAGTAGGGACACTCATGCGATTGGATGAGGGCACTTCTGCTATGTACATTAACCCTTGGGGTCGTAACTCTAATGCAAGATGTCTCATTGAGTTATCCTATTGGAATTTGTTGAAGTTGATATACCGCTGCCTAATGGGAAGGGTCACTATACGGAATACATTGATATTGAGTATGAATGGTGGCCTCCTCGTTGCTCACATTGCAAGATTTTTAGCCATGAGGTGGGGATGTGTCAAGCTTTGAAACGTCAAGTTGTTTTGGGGTCTGATTATGAACATGTAAGTGCTAAGGAGAAAGTTCACATTAAGAAGGCTGGGAAAAAGGGTACTATATCACAACAAGGGTCTAGGTTTTTCAAACCTAAGTCTAATTTCATTTACAGGCCTGTTTCTAAGCCGAGTTCTAATCAAGGTACTAAGGAGGACAAGCCTAATGAACACTCAAACTCTGCTCCTCCTTCGGGTACTAATGATGATTTATCTCAACCTGTTAACGAGTTTGGCTATTTTAAAGATAACATTAATCTTGATGAACTCAAAAGTGATATGGAGAAAGTATGGGAAGCTGAGAAGGTACTTGATCTAGCTTCTAATTTCCCTAACGTGGAGGGTGATGGGAATTGTTCTGATTTGCAACTTAATAAAGAGGTTTCCAACAGCCCTATTACTACTACAAGTTCGGTTGGTGATCCAAGTGCGAGTGGAAGTTTGTGGGAGCAATTTAATGCTTCTACAAGTAATAATAAATCTCCATTATCAGGTCCAGAAGACTCGGATGATGAAGTTTTGGAGATGGAAAGTGGAGGCTTTCTGGATGATATGGAAGATTACTACGACGGATGTGATGATCAGGTGGTCCTACCTGATAAACTGCAAGCAATTTGTGATCAATTTGATATTCGCTTGAATACTCGTCGTAGGTAAGTTGGGTTATTGGGCAAGTTGGAGTATTCTTCATGGAAGTAGGTGGACCGCCATAGTGACTCAGAAGGCTCAAGATTTCTTGAGTAGTTTTGTAATGTTTTATTTACTTTTGTTATTATTGGTTGGTTCACTTGTGTAAGTTATAAGAATGGTGTGTCATTCTTATATTAGCGTCTGTAAGTGTCCTTGGACTGAGATGATGGATATACCCTCATCCTTTGTACTTCAATGTTTTTTGGCGAAATATATTTTACCGGGGTGAATTAACCCTTTTACCCAAAAAAAACTTTATGAGGGTAGTTTGTCCCTTACATGATAAGAGCCGTTGTCCTTAAAGGCTCACTTCTTGAGAGCAATTGTACCTTACTTTATGGGAGCCGTTGTCCCTAATGCTTGCACACTTGATAAGAGCGATTGTCACTTTCATGATGAGATCCGTTGTTCCTAAAGGCTAACTTTATGAGGCCAATTTGTCCCTTCCATGAAACGAGCTGTTGTCCCTAAAGGCTCACATGTTGAGAGCAATTGAACATTACTTTATGGGTGCCATTGTCCCTAAATGCTTGCTTACTTGATGAGAGCAATTGCCCTTTACATGATGATAGACGTTGTCCCTAATGCTTGCACACTTGATAAGAGCAATTGTCACTTACATGATGAGATCCATTGTCCCTAAAGGCTAACTTTATGAGGGCAATTTGTCCCTTACATGATAAGAGCCGTTGTCCCTAAAGGCTCACTTGTTGAGAGCAATTGTACCTTACTTTATGGGAGCCGTTGTCCCCAATGCTTGCACACTTGATAGAGCAATTGTCACTTACTTGATGAGAAACGTTGTTCTTAAAGACTAACTTTATGAGGGCAATTTGTCCCTTACATGATAAGAGCCATTGTCCTTAAAGGCTCACTTTTTGAGAGCAATTGTACATTACTTTTTGGGAGCCGTTGTCCCTAAACGCTTTTTGGGTAAAGGGGTTTACCCCGGTAAATATATATAACCAATAAATGTTAAGTACAAATGGAATGTGGCTGAAGTACCACATTAACCTCAAGCAAAGCTTGATAAACTAGTGCTTATGACAGGCCACAAGCACAACAATCCTAGCTAAACATCACAAGCAACTAACTAGGAATAAAACCAAGAGGAATCTTGAATACAACGAATGTCTCGCTTCCAACCAGCAATAGCAGAATACCAACGATCCAAACTCCATGAAAAGCATCACCTTGAGCAGCACCATTTCTTTGCAGCAACAAATGACCAATTTTACATCAAAACATAAGCGTTACATACTATTCTCATCACTTCCAGGTGTGTAAACTCCTGTGAGAGGTGAATCATTGAAAATAATGGTTTTGATGTCTCTTTACCAATAGCCATCACTATTGGAGTAGCCAAATGTTTAAGTT
>LBNU01024164.1:21067-50198 GCA_014162995.1 Artemisia annua
CAAATCAACAACGACATAAACCCTAATTTCTTTACCCCTTTTAATCCAATAATTAACAAATTAATTATCTAATTCATATCATATCATCATTATAACATTTTATCATCATCATATCATCAAAGTTAATCCATTTTCTTCACAAATGTATATAGGGCCGATTTACATATATATGTATAGATCCATTCGTATCTTTTTGGTTTTCACGTATTATGATTATTGTAACGAAAGAAACATAAGGACATAATCAAGGATCAAAATAAGAATTACCAAGCCCTTAAAAGATGATATATGGTTCGAATAGAGGAGGAACCACAAGAATAAATGCCTTCAAATGCTTCTAAACGGATCCCTACGTGCACCAAATCTTCTCACGAACACGTACGAATAATTACCAAGGATCAAGAGCAATATTTTTGATGTGAAAGGTGAGTGTGTATGATGGTGGATGCGTACAACAAATGTCCAGGGAAGGAAGATGTATTTTATTTTAGGTTTAAAAGTAATTAAGGATGTAGTTGCATTTTAAAATGGTAAATTGCAAAATCTAAGGGATTTCCATCCCACCCTTTGATATGAACTGGCCAAATAGGGGGGGGGATCAATTTTTACCAATTTTGAATAAATAAAATAAATTAGGATAGTCATGGTTATTTATTTTCAAGGTTACGTACAAGTTTTATTTGTTTTGGACCCCTTTAGGTCAAGAAATATGCAACACTTGTATTTTAATCCAATTTTCACATTCTTGAGTTCTTATTATATTGTGGTAGCTCAATTAATATTTACTTGAAGTTACAAGTTCATATTTGTAATCGTACGATAACCGTTTTTTATTTCCAAGCTTGTTTGGTAAGCGTACTTAATTCTCAAAATTTCAAAATGGAAGGTATTTTAGTCATTTAATCATGTTAAGGGAATGTGGGTTTTACAGAGAAGAAAGAGAAGGATGCAGAGGGGAAACGTTTGGAAGATGTACCAATCGTGAGAGACTTCTCGGAGGTCTTCCCTGAAGAGTTACCTGGCCTCCCGCAAACCCGACAGGTCGAATTTACAATCGATCTGGTGCCTGGTGCCGCACCTGTGGCATAAGCATCTTACCGATTAGCTCTGACAGAAATACAGGAACTATCGAACCAATTGTCGGAACTTTCGGAGAAAGGATTCATTAGGCCGAGTTCTTCGCCTTGGGGAGCTCCGGTCTTGTTTGTCAAAAAGAAGGATGGGTCTTTTAGAATGTACATTGACTACCGAGAGCTGAACAAACTAACCATCAAAAACTGATACCCACTCCCGAGAATAGACGATCTCTTCGATCAACTCCAAGGTTCGCGTGTTTACTCAAAGATCGACTTGAGATCCGGATACAATCAACTTAGAGTCCAGGAAGAGGATATCCCAAAAACGGCATTCAGAACTCGTTACGGCCATTACTAGTTCCAAGTCATGCCTTTTGGCTTAACCAACGCACCGCCGGTATTCATGGAACTCATGAACCGAGTGTGCAAGCCGTACCTGGATAAATTTGTGATTATCTTCATCAGCGACATCCTGATTTACTCTAAGAGCGAGAAGGAGCACGAGGAACACCTTAGACTAATCCTAGAACTACTGAAGAAAGAGAAGTTATATGCTAAGTTTTCAAAGTTTGAATTTTAGATACCGATTGTTCAATTTCTGGGTCACGTGATTGATAGTCAAGGCATTCACGTAGATCCTGCAAAGATCAAAGTGATAAAGGATTGGGCGACACCCACAACACCCACTGAAATACGCCAATTCTTAGGGCTTGCTGGTTACTACAGGAGGTTTATTGAAGGGTTCTTAAAGATAGCAAAGCCTCTACTAAACTAACCCAGAAGAGTGTGAAGTTCGACTGGGGAGATAAGGAAGAAGAAGCCTTCCAAATCCTTAAAGATAAGTTGTGCAGCGCACCTATCTTGGCCTTACTTGAAGGCAATGAAGACTTTGGAGTTTACTGTGATGCTTCACACAAAGGTTTGGGAGCAGTCTTAATGCAACGAGAGAAGGTGATAGCATATGCCTCTCGACAACTGAAAAAGCACGAGAGGAATTATACTACACACAACTTGGAATTGGGGTCAGTAGTGTTTGCACTTAGAATCTGGAGGCACTACCTCTATGGCACCATGTATGTAGTTTACACTGACCACAAGAGTTTGCAGCATATCCTTGATCAAAATGATCTTAACATGAGACAACGTCGATGGTTAGAATTACTCAGCGACTATGATTGCGAGATTCGATACCATCCAGGCAAAGCAAACGTGGTCGCAGATGCTCTTAGTCGGAAACAACGACCAAAACCCCTGAGGGTACGATGGTTGGGTATGACAATCATTTCACCCCTTCCATCGAAAATCCTTGAGGCTCAGGTCGAGGCTCTCAAGGAAGAGAACAGACCCAACGAGAAAATCTATGGCATGCCTGAAAATATGGTTTCGTAAAGAGATCAGATGGAGTGTTGTGTTTCAAGGACAGAAGTTGGGTCCCACTCTACGGAGGAATACATGACCTCATCATGCACGAATCCCACAAGTCTAAATGCTCCATTCACCCAGGAGCCGAGAAAATGTACCTCGATCTGAAGAAACTATACTGGTGGCCAAACATGAAGGCCGACATTGCTAATTATGTCAATCATTGTTTGACTTGTTCCAAAGTTAAAGCTGAACACCAACGGCTATCAGGTTTTCTTGTACAACCAGAGATTCCCGAGTGGAAGTGGGAACGCATAACTATGGACTTCATCACCAACTACCAAGGACATCAAGTGGTTACGACACCATTTGGGTAATCGTTGATCGTCTAACTAAGTCCGCCCACTTCTTACGAATCATACCAATCAGGGAGAACGAAAGTATGGATAAACTTGCACGGCTATACATAAAGGAGATAGTGGCACGACATAGAGTTCTGATTTCTATCATCTCCAACAGAGATAGCCGTTTCACGTCAAACTTTCAGAGATCACTGCAAGATGCTTTGAGAAGCAACCTTGATATGAGCACCGTCTACCATCCTCAAACAGATGGTCAAAGTGAAAGGACCATTCAAACCTTAGAGGACATGTTGCGAGCGTGTGTGATAGACTTTGGGAACGGTTGGGATAGGCATCTACCACTAGCCGAGTTCTCTTACAATAACAGCTATCACACTAGCATTAAAGCTGCACCATATGAAGCATTGTATGGTCGAAAGTGTAGATCACCTGTCTGCTGGGCTGAAGTCAGAGAAAGTCAACTTACTGGTCCTGAACTAGTAAAATAGACTACAGAGAAGATTGTGCAAATCAAGAACCGATTGCAAGCGGCTCGCGATCGTCAAAAGAGTTATGCTGACAAAAGACGGAAACCACTCGAATTCCAAGTGGGAGATTGAGTCATGTTAAAAGTTTCGCCTTGGAAAGGCTTGATTCGCTTTGGAAAACGTGGAAAGTTAAATCCTCGATATATTGGACCTTTCAAAATCCTTGCCAGGATCGGGCCGGTAGCTTACCGACTCGAATTACCTCTAGAACTCAGCATTGTACACAACGTCTTTCATGTGTGCAACTTGAAGAAATGTCTTTCCGATGAAGAAGTCGTCATACTTTTGGAGGAAATCCACCTTGATGAACGACTACACTTTATTGAAGAGCCTATCNCAACGGCTATCAGGTTTTCTTGTACAACCAGAGATTCCCGAGTGGAAGTGGGAACACATAACTATGGACTTCATCACCAACTACCAAGGACATCAAGTGGTTACGACACCATTTGGGTAATCGTTGATCGTCTAACTAAGTCCGCCCACTTCTTACGAATCATACCAATCAGGGAGAACGAAAGTATGGATAAACTTGCACGGCTATACATAAAGGAGATAGTGGCACGACATAGAGTTCTGATTTCTATCATCTCCAACAGAGATAGCCGTTTCACGTCAAACTTTCGGAGATCACTGCAAGATGCTTTGAGAAGCAACCTTGATATAAGCACCGTCTACCATCCTCAAACAGATGGTCAAAGTGAAAGGACCATTCAAACCTTAGAGGACATGTTGCGAGCGTGTGTGATAGACTTTGGGAACGGTTGGGATAGGCATCTACCACTAGCCGAGTTCTCTTACAATAACAGCTATCACACTAGCATTAAAGCTGCACCATATGAAGCATTGTATGGTCGAAAGTGTAGATCACCTGTCTGCTGGGCTGAAGTCAGAGAAAGTCAACTTACTGGTCCTGAACTAGTAAAATAGACTACAGAGAAGATTGTGCAAATCAAGAACCGATTGCAAGCGGCTCGCGATCGTCAAAAGAGTTATGCTGACAAAAGACGGAAACCACTCGAATTCCAAGTGGGAGATTGAGTCATGTTAAAAGTTTCGCCTTGGAAAGGCTTGATTCGCTTTGGAAAACGTGGAAAGTTAAATCCTCGATATATTGGACCTTTCAAAATCCTTGCCAGGATCGGGCCAGTAGCTTACCGACTCGAATTACCTCTAGAACTCAGCATTGTACACAACGTCTTTCATGTGTGCAACTTGAAGAAATGTCTTTCCGATGAAGAAGTCGTCATACTTTTGGAGGAAATCCACCTTGATGAACGACTACACTTTATTGAAGAGCCTATCAAAATCATGGATCAGGAAGTCAAACGGTTGAAGCATAGCCGTATTCCGATTGTCAAGGTTCGATGGAACTCTAGAAGAGGACCCAAATACACGTGAGAACGTGAAGATGAAGTCAAAGCTAAATATCCTCATCTTTTCGCGTCTACATCTGATAACACGAATTGAATGTTGGGACGACATTCAAATGAGGCTGGGAGACTGTGACAATCGGTAATTTTCCAAACATTATTTTAATAATAAATCTTTATTTATTATTACACACTTAATTATACAACATGCTTTAGCTCACTTGACTAAATCTTGGGAAGCTATCCTGCACACTTATCAGAAAATGTGCATTATTTATTTTCTGACCACTCGTGAATTTTCAAACTCACACAAGAAGTTATCTCACTTTGCTTGAAACACGAGCTCGCGCACGAACCGACCCATAGATAGTATAGTTAGTCTAATAAACACAATTGGAACTAATAATAATATTTTTTTTTAATATTTCTTTTATAAAAACACACTCTGTGAGAAACTAGAGGGGGGGGGGTTGAATAGTTTACTGACTCATTTTCTTTAAATTATAAAAATTTATTTGTGAAAAACTTAGATTCAAAAGTGGATGAAATCAATCAACACCAATATGAATACAACACTATGCTAACACAATCAACCAATAAGTATGTAAAGAAAAGAGATGGAAAGATCAAACCGAGACAACGAGATTTCTAGTGGTTCGGTTAGAAGCTCTTCTTTGCCCTACTCCACTCCCCGAGTACCACACTCGAGAGTTCTAAGCACTATGTCAACAAAGCTCCCTTCAGGCGGAGAAAACCGTACAATGTCGCTTCCGTTATTTTCTGACACTAAGCTAGATGTCGAGTACTAATCTTAGCTAGTACCAATCTACCACGATCCACACGATCCTAACTTATCACACGATCTACACGATCCTCACACAATGTACACGATCCTCACACTATACTCTTGATCCTCTTGATCAATACACAATCACACAAGCTACTAGAGATCTCCAAGATCTCAACAAGATCACAATGTTCAACACAAGACAACAACAAAATACTATGACACTTGATGTATGTCAAGATACAATCAAGTTAACACCTAGTAATGCAAGTGCACTACATAAAGACTCTAACACTTTGTATCTTCTTGATACTTTGTGTTCTTCTCTTGACTAGTAGAGGAATGTAGGTGATCTTTGGTTGGATGAAAGGATCACTCTTTAAACAAAAGAAAACTAACTAATGATCAAAGGAATGTAAGTGTGCTAGCAGTATATGACTCAGAAAGTTTTGTGTGAAAAAGGATGGCCAAAATATGGGAAGTGAAGTGGTATTTATAGAATCTGAAAATTTGACCGTTCGAAGGGGACGTCACCACTAATTGTCACACGGTACCACTAAATTTAGTGGTACCGTGGTACCGTGCCTGACAAAGACGCTCCAATTTTTGTCTTTAGTGGTGAAATTTTATTTGGGGGAGTTTGGAGCAGGTTTGGGTGAAAAACTAGCTGTTGGGAATTAATTTGAAATGAATTTTCAAATAAAACATTTCTTAATATTTAAAAAATAATATGCAAGGTTGTTAGGTCACCATATTGATAAACACAAGTATAGAGATTATGTAAGAAATGAGATGAGAAGTAGATTTGGTTGATCTAAAAGATATGAGAAATAATATGACAATAGTTTGGAAAGGATATCAATTAAACCAACAATAAGAAAGGTTACATGAGTTCTATATTTATAGGTAAGGAGCTAGGGCAACACTCCCTTATCCTTCCTATCCTTAAACGTTTGGGCCTAGTGGCCTTTTGGGCTTTAAGAGCCTTACATCATGTAACATAAATAAACTAAATAACGTAACAACCTATTACATTATGTGAAATGACCGAGACTTGAGAGATGACGTGAAATGTGATCCTAACAATCTCCCCCTAAGGGTCGGTCATGAAGATTAATAGGCTTGCTTGACGTCTTTTTCTTTGTCTTAAACTTTGACTTTCACGGTTTTAGACGTCTTCAAAAATTCGTTAGCAAAATGATTCATCATTCTTTGTTCTTTGTCTTTGATGATGTGATAGTGATCAAGTGATGTCGTAATCTGCCATTCGTTACGTTCTTAGTCTCCAGTGGATCCGCGCCTTTCCAACATGCTCATACATCTTTGACGTTGATGCTTTCACACATTCGTAGTTCTTATTTCATTGTTGAAGATTCTTTATGGACGTAGAATCATTCTTTGAACATTGATTAGCATTAGACCATTGTCTTTTCACTTTGTAGATTCTTTCATTCGACGTGGAATCTTTCTTTGACTTTTGCAATGCATTGATCTTTGAGGAGAGCTTTCTTAATCATTGAGATGTAAGTATGAGCATGTGGACGTTTGGTGTTCATGATGGTGATTGTACCTGCATTGAAACAGTTAGCACTAATACGTCCGGTACTTACAGGCTTGGAATAAGAATTTGTCAACAGCATAGTGTGAAGACTCTTTCTAATCCTTACCAAGGCCGTTCCTAACCGGATACCCCTTAGAGGGATTACACAGACATACATAAGTACACCCACGATTAGGTGAGTCGTTGGAGATCACTCCACGACTGTAGACCGTTTGGAACCATCGCAAACACTAAGCGTAATCCACAAAGAATCATCGAAGTGACCTGCTGTCAGGACTGTTTGATGTTGACCCTAGCAGGATTTCCGTTCAATCATTCAAGAAATACATAAGTAAATCCCTCATAAATGTTCTTGGCAGATTGCTAAGATCTGCGTAGGACTCGATAATTTACACTTAGTGTCCAATGATGTAAGACACTAGTATAGAAGTATTTTGTGTTCTTAAGAGATCTTTGATGTATCTCGTGGCTCTAGACTCAATTTGTGCACTTTTTGGTCGTCGGAGGTGTGGAGCAGAGTACCTCCTTTTCAATAACGACACACTCGTAGTGAATGGTCAATAGATTATGCAGAGTTCTCCGTGAGAATGAAACAAGTATCTTTTGAGAGAAACTTGAGTGGCTAAGAAGGTTTAGGTGCATTGCGTCACTGGGTCCATGACGTCTTTATCTTCAATACCGGTGTTGCCTTAGCAACGACCAGTAGCATATGTATTGAACCTGGTGTCTGACCTAAGGTTGAACGAATGGAGGGATATTTCTTTTCACCCTTTTCTTTCATTTGTTTTTAATTCTTCAACCTATTCTTTCTCCTTTCATTCTTTTCTCCTTTTTTCATATCAAACCTAAGAACTTCTAATTTCTAACTATTGGTGTTGTCCTTGGGTAGATCCCTCCGGTTCTAGTGGATCATGTGACGGTTATTCCTATCCTTAGTCACCTTATAACTCCATGACTATCCTATTGATGCCTTTGAACCAAATATTTGAAAATCTCTCAAAGTGTTTATGAGAATAAAATCTTTTGTTAACACTTTGAGGGTTTTGATTTCTTATGAAAGACTCCCCCTCCACATATGCTCATGAATGTTTTCAAAAATTTGCACATGCGGGAGGAGTTGGCACTTTTGAATTGATCCACTCTTAATAGACATATACCCGAGGGACACGTTTACGTTGCTTAGTTAAAGGGATACATTATCAGTTTTTAGGTGATAACTAGCCCTAATAACTAACTTGAAGTTGTTAACATTCCTAAAAGGAAGTTAGACCCGTCAAAGTAAACGTCTAAGAAGAGTTTCTCGAAACGGTACTTTCTACTCAGATAAATCCTTTCGAATACTAACATTTGTTGTTTCGTCAATTCGTGGGTTAATTCTGAGTCGAGCTCGCATAAGATAGAACATTTGACATCATATTTTAATCACTTTTCATCTTCTCCCCCTCAAAAATAGCATATCAAATGTTGTTTTTGTAGCCTTTTTGATTAAAATATGCCTTTTTGAGTCTTATGGGGAGAAATTAATCAAAAAACTTTAAGATTTGAGAACGATGTTTTTGGTCAAGTACTCCCCCTCAACGAGTGACTACTAATTGAGGTGAAATACTTATCTTTTGAGCAGAATTGTAAAAATCATGAAAAGTTTGTTAATGCTACTCAAAAGTAAGAAGTTTTCACTCCTTATGTGAGGATTGTAGCACTGATGCGTACCACAGGGTCCTTTAAGTACAAAGTGCGGGTTGTACACTGTTATGTGTGCACAAGCCGCAGTAATCACAAATAATTCAATATATATTGAAAATATTGAAATGTTAATACAAGAAATACGGGAGCTAAGTTTCACCAGCAGGCATAGCATCAAAGTCGGTGAATTGAGGATCAGGTCGTCTGAATGTGAACAAAGTTGCGAACCATCCTCCTCGGATTTGCTTTCCACCTAGTGTGTTCCCCTCTGCTTAACCGCTTCTTATCATCCAGCAACCGTTCAACTAACCCATCACGAACTCTTTGTAGTGTGTCATCACAGAATTTCTGAATCTCATTAAACCTCATGTAGCAGAGTCTGTTCTTCTTGTTGAGGTAGGTGATTCCAAATGATGGTTTCTATATGAGTGTGTACTGTGACGATTCTTGAATTCCAGGAAATGTGAGTTGTGGTTTGGTTAGGTTGAGCTTGTTCTGATAACTTTCAATGCCCTGCTGAAGATCTTCCACTCTTTCTTGAACTATTCGTCATCTGATGTAGAGAAGTAGAAAAACAATGAAGTTGTACTGAGTTGACTTTGGGAAGCGCAACATCTTTCCTTGAACCTTTTCCAAATACATGTCTTCGATGTCATTGAGTTTGAGGTCAGGGAAGTCTGCTTCACAAAACTTGTACTCCTTTTCATCTTGCCACTTGACGACAATCTCTTTCATGAAAGTGTAGTTGAATCTCCGTGACTCTACGATCTCCATGATTGCCACAATTCGAGAGTTGTGCTTTACATTTTCACTTGACGTTAGATGCAATCTGTGAGTGTATCCAAGTTTGCGTTGATCTTGCCAGTGTTGAATTCCAAGAAGAGCTTCTTTGTTGTAGGCAACAACAGAGTCGCAGAAGATTAGTGTTGTTTCTTCAATGGATGGCAATTCATATCTGGCAGTAGGGACTGATATCGTCAGTGAAGAAACATATCTTTCTTTTGATGTCTCATGGGCATGTTGAAGATACTTTAGATCATTGTTGAAGAAGAATCGGTAGGGAATCTTAGGCTTTTCTGGAAATCCTTGCAGAGGTAGTGGCTTTGTCCAGTCGGTGAAGTAGGGCTCATTGTGCTTGGAGTGAGCATCGAAGTTGGCTTCAGGATTCAGCCAATCGAATGAGCCAGATAAGGCACAAGCAATGTTCTCCATATGACACTGGAGTTCAACGTTATTTCCTGACCGCTTCTTAAGAAAGTCCATAGCTTCACGGTTGATCCTTCGTAATTCAGCCTTAATCATAGTCTCTACTTGAAGATCAGTCATGATACTTTGAGCGTACTGCAAAGTGTTTCCCGGTAATGGTTCGTCGGCTTCAAGTGGAGGCTGTGACTTGATCATTTCTGTGAGCCAATCAGCTTTTGGTGCTTCATCTACATCTAACCATGAGAATGGTTTAGACCTCTTCTTCTTCTTCTTACACTTTGTAGACTTTCCTCTCTCTTTTTTCTTAGATGTTGATGATGGTCCAGCTTGTGGTTCAGGAATGTGTGATTCGGGAATGGATGATTCGGGTTCTTCCTGAGTGTCAACTGGTTGAAGCATGAATGATTCTTTTGCATGTGTTGGACCAGATTCAGAGGCTGGTGCTTGCTGTTGTGTGGCTGGAGCTTTGGAAGACTTAGGTGGTTTCTGTGAAGATGATTGTTCTTTTAAAGTCCTTGTCTTCTTGCTTTTAGGATCGGCATCTGGATCATCATATTTCCTTGATCGTTTGTGTTTACCAGCTGCTTCCTTGCATGATTCTTTGGAGGCAATGACTTTCAATGCCTCAAACATTGTTGATTCTTCAGGATTCATTTCCTTCTTATCTCGAAGTTTAGCAGCTAATAGGGCTTGTAGTTGCTTAGTAGTGAGATCAATTGGTGCTGTTGGAGCCCTGTCAGTTCGAAGATAGAATGGTGTGGATTGAAGCATTCGTTCAATGTTGTGCTTGATCCTGGTATTCAACTCTGTTTGAATCGGTTGGAGAAGATTTGACACTACCGGTGTGGTGAGAGCGACAAGGTTGTTGTTGAGGAATTGTTCAGTGTATGTTTTGAGCATAGTGTTCATATCAGCTTGCATGAATTTGTCAACAAGTGCTGTCGACTCTTGAAGATCCTTGACTTGTTGTGTCAGTGTTGTAACCTGTTTTGTTAGCTTGTGAACTTGGTTCTTAAGATCTCCATCCTGTAGTTGTTTGCCTTTCTTCTTCATTGCCATAGCAACAACTTGCTTTAGTTTTTGTGATGCTGTGACGGTGGATGAGCTTCCCTTTTTCTTGATTGACTTGTGTTTTGATGTTTTTTTTGATGGTGGTGGAGAGGAGTGGTGTGATGACGATGTTGAAGATGATTCATGGTCAGATTCAGATGGAGGAGGAGAAGGATCCTTTGGAGGAGAACCTTTGGGAATAGGAGGATCCTTTGCAGATGACTGTTGTTGGAGTGAGTGTGAAGGTTAGATGATGTATTTCTCGGTGTCAAAGAATTCTTCGTCTTGTTGTTCATCACGAAGCAATCTTTCCGTCTCCTCACTAGCTTTCTTCTTCATTTCCTCTTCTCTGCTTACCTGAGCAATGAACTCTGGTGTGATGAACTCAGAAGGCTCTTTCTCCTTTTGCAAATCTGCAACATTTTCCTCGGTAGCTTCCTTCATAATGACATTCCCTTCTGGATCTCTTTCTTCAGTTTTGGTGTTTGTTGGAGTCACAGTTGTAGAAGGAGGAATCAAAATGCTACTTGAGCCACCCTCTTGTGCAAGTAGATCTAGCGGTTGTTGATGAGGCTGTGGATGTAGGAGATTGAGGAGTGCAACCTATTTCGTTTCTTTCCGATGCTGCTTCTCTTCTGCTCTTGGGTCGACAATGATGCTTTTGAGTTTACGTTTGTCGAGCAGTGGTTCATCAGCTGGTTCATCTTCTTCTTCATCATATGCATCACCACTAGGTTCAGTGATGGAAATCCCTTTGCTTTTCCGTTGTCCCTGATGTAGAGTTCCCTTGCTTATTTTTTTTTCCAATTCGGGCCTTGGGAATTCCTCTTCTTCGTCTGCTTTTACCCTTCTTTCAAAGTATTCCTCATCATCTGACTAAGTTCCAAATTCAGATTCAGTTTCGGAAGATGAAGATGTTGGTTCATCTTGGTTGATCTGCTTTGGAGTGATCTTCTTTCGAGGTCTAGTAGCAGGTTTTGGTGGAGACTTTGTTTGTTGTGAAGTTGTAGTACTGCTGGCGCTTCCAGTCTTGCCACCTCGTCTGCTACGAGTTTGGATTTTGGTAACTGGTTCGTCTTCATCGCCTGTGTATCCTACTTTCCCAGCTTGAAAGGCTTTGCCATAGATTTTGTAATTCTGTGTCTTTCGAATCCTGTCATCTAGGAAGTAGTCTGGAATTCTCATTCCCTTGGTCCTTGTTGTGAACTTGATGGTTTTGACAAAAGCGATCTTGTTATCTTTGTTGTATATGTCTTTAGGTTCAGTAGGATCATGCATTCTCTTGAGGTAGTCCTGGTGTTTTGTCACAGAAATGCTCGATAAGCATCTTTGTGAAACTAACGAACGGAATCACATTCCTTTTACGATCTGTTTGGATGTGATGGATCATGTCGCTCATTATCAAACTAGCAAAGTTGATTGGTTGTATGCTCATCATCCCCCAGAATAATTGCAGATGCTCCAGTCGTGGATGTTCGTGACCACTTTTTCTGCCTGAGATGGATCTCACAATCAGCATGTAGAAAGTTCTCCATGGTTGTGGTAGATATTTGACATTGAATCTTGACAGTCTGATGAGTGGTAGTTCATCTTGTACATCGTATCCTAGATCTATGAGTTAATCCAGGATTTCAAGTTCGGTCAACATGGGACGGAATTGTTGTGGTATTGGAAGCATGAGAACGGTTCATAGAACATCCAGGTCCACGGTGTATTCTTGACGATCCAGTTTGACAGTGAAAGATTCATCATCTAAATTAGCTTGAGCTGTATGCCAGAACTGATGAATATAGAATATAGGAACTGATGTTGACTTTGTAAGCATGGACTTGCAGGGATGAGCTAGTAGAATGTCTTTAACAATCTTGCACGAATCTTCAGGAATTCGAAGTTTGTTGAAGCTATTCGTGGATTGTTTTGGCCAATGTTGATGTTGTAGTTAGCTGGGACAACCTCTCCGAGTGTGAGTAATGGAAGAGTTTGTTCGGGAACATTTTCGATGTGTTCAGCCATTGTTTTCTGTAAATGTATAGTCATGAAATCAAACATCCAAATTTGTTAGTCATTAGTTCATGTACATGTTTGTTCTACATAGGCATACAAGTTACATGTCGCAGTTAAGGTCCAATAAATTAACACGTAAGATGTGGTTATATTTGATGTTTTACATATATTAACTAAGACATAATGTTAAAACATTCATAACACATAACATTACAAATCACATCTTAGAAATACATATATAGGAAAAACACACATCCACAAGTTAATTATACATGATTACAACGCAAACAATACACAAATTCATGAGTTTTTTTCCTTAGACATGTTTTAGAAAATTTACAAAAAAATGACAATTCTCGAAAAAAATGTCTAAGTGTGATCTCGAAAACAATGCAAATTGTGATCTCGATAACATTCACTTAGTGGGTTCTCGATAACTTTTTTAGGTCTATGTTCTCGATAAATTTCAAGAGAAATGTTCTCGATAACTTGAGCAACAAAGGTTCTCGAAAACTCAAAGAGTGAGGGTTCTCGATAATACAGATCTGAATGTTCTCGATAACTCAAGGTTCTCGATAATTTTATCAAGAGATCTCGATAATTTATCAAGATTTCTCGATAACATAGTTACAGAGAGATCTCGATAATTTATCAAGTGTTCTCGATAAAATTCTCAAGGGATCTCGATAAATCAGTTTTCGAAAATTCTTATACAAGAATTTTCGAGATCTCGTAGACATACATTTTCTTGGAAGATTTTTTGTTCCTTGAATGAAAACCTGATGAAATAAGTGTGAGACAACAGTTAGTGACACTTTTCAAATACATTCACAAGATTTCGAAAACTAGCGAGACCCTAACTTATCAAGAACGTGGAATTTGTGCATATATGTTGTAAAAACAATGTATAACATCAATTAACACTTATATAAGCACATTCAAATCATTTAATTGAATTCAAGAACACAAATATGGAAATGCCCAATTCGACCATAAACCCTAGTTATCTAAATCATGCAAACATGAAATTTGAAGCAATTAACAAGCATAGACATAAATAACACACTCTAACAAACATATCCCAACACTAAAATCAAACAACACTTCACCCAATCAAGAACACCTAATTCGAACATAAACCCTAATTTCGAATTCAACTCAAACATGTTATTTGTTGTGATTACTTGTTGCAAGCATGATAAGAACAGTCATAGCAACAAAAGCCCTATGAATAATCAAACAAAAACACATGAATTGAGCACATACGAAATTAACGCAACCCAAGATCTAGAAAATCAAATTGTGAAAAATCTAGCCATTAAAAACGAAATTAATTAAAAACCATGTTTTATTTTAGGCTAAAGATTATGAAAACACTTACGGATTGAAGATTTAAAGCACGGATTTGCGTTTTGATTTATGGCCGTGTGATGTAGTAGAGGGTGTGTTTGTTTTTTGATTTAATGAAATAAAAGAGGACGGGGTGTTTGTTTTAGTATTAGGATATTTTGAAAACTTTGGCAATTTGGCAAAATTGGTCCCTTAATTACTTAACATTCTACGTTAGTCCTAACTTTTGGTATTTAGACTTTATAGAATTACGACCGTTAGCAACTAACAACATACTAGGCTAAAGGAAATTAATAAAGTATTTAAATTAACAAAACGAGGGATAACCCGTGAAATTCCACCATTATTATTAACAACATCATATTTTTGAAATATGTAAGTGCACTTGTTTGAAGAAGATTTTTAAATTTTGAAGAACATTTTCTCCCCCTCAACACTTGGTGATAAAATTGAGAAATTTTTGACAAACCAAAGTGTTGATAGAGGTAGTGTACTCTCATTTGAAAAGTGAAAAGGTAAAATGTAAGATAAAAAATGGAAAATCTTTTTGGTATTTTTAAGAATTTTTTAATTTTGTCTTTTGTTTTTGATAAATATTTACAAAAATAGTTTTGGTATGTGACTCAGTTAATTATTTTCAAGAAAAGATTTCAAATCATTTGGAGTCAAACACCGCATACCAATTCGGTGAACTAATTCAGCAAACCGTGTAGGAGGTAAAGGCTTTGTGAACAAGTCGGCCAGTTGGTATTCAGTACCCACAAAGTATAACTCAATTGTACCCTTTTCAACATGCTCCTTGATGAACTGATAACGGAGATCAATGTGCTTAGACTTTGAATGCAGAACCGTGTTGCATGAGATTGCTATCGCACTTTTCGAATCACAGTACATTGGAATCTTGTTGAATAAGTAACCGTAGTCCATTAGTTGTGTACGCATCCAAATGACTTGTGCACAGCAGGCAGACATGGCTACATATTCAGCTTCTGTTGACGATAATGAAGTGCAATCCTACTTCTTTGATTGCCAAGACACAAGTTTATCTTCAAGAAACTGCAAACCACCAGAAGTACTTTTGCGTGTATCCATACACCTACGCCCTGGGGGCTTGTTTGAGATCATATAGAGCCTTCTTAAGTCTGTAGACATGATTCGGATGCTCTTGGTCGACAAATCCCTCTGGTTGACTAACATATACCTCCTCACGTAGTTGACCGTTCAAAAATGCCGTTTTCACATCCATTTGATAAACTACCATCTTTTTGTGAGCAGCGTATGCCAGAAATATTCGACCAGCTTCAAGTCTAGCCATTGGTGCAAAAGATTCCTCAAAGTCAATTCCTTCCTCCTGAGTGTATCCTTTAGCTACCAAACGAGATTTGTTACGAATAACCGTGCCTTCTGCGTCCAATTTATTTTTCCAAATCCAGTTTAGTCCAATGACATAAACTCCATCCGGACGTTCAACTAATTCCCAAACTTCAAGACGTTTGAATTGGTTGAGTTTCTCTTGCATTGATTCAATCCAGTTGTCGTAAGTTAGAGCTTCCTTAATGTTTGTGGGTTCTTCTTCACAAACTGTTAGAGCATAAATGCAGTGTTCGGCATCCGAGTGAAGTTTTTGTCGTGTCATGACTGGAGCCGTGGGATGTCCAATAATGTTAACTATTGGATGATCACGAGTCCAATGATGTGTTGAAGGGTGAGGGTTATGAAACTGCTGCATGTTAGTGGGTTCCAAATTTCGTGTTGATGACTCAGCAATATCTGAATGGTTCGGAGTCGGAGCAAACGGATTGAAGAACGCATTTGGATCATAATCAGCAGGTTCGGGTACTTGTGGTTTATTCAGATCTTCAGTTGGGTTGTCGGTGTTGGAATCGGTTTGTTCGTCTATTGTTGGTGATTCAATTGGAGGTGCATCGGGTTCTACGGTTGTTGTTGTAGTACCAGGTGTATCAGGTACTTGATTGTTATCAGGTTGAGCAGCGGAACTAGTGGATACATCTGGTGCACGTGTCTCAAATGAATCATCGAACAAAGGAGCAAACAATTTTTCCAATTCTTTACGAGTTAGTGATAATGGTTCAGCTGAAGAATCTGGAAAATGAGACGGTTGGTTGCGGGTCCTAAGCTGTTTTGCTCAGAAGCCATTTCTGTGAGCTCATCGAAATTAGCATGAATAGTCTCCTGAATCTCCCTAGTACGACGGTTGTAGATTCGAAATCCCTTTGAGTTTTCACAATATCCAATGAAGATACCGACGCCAGCCTTTGCTTTAAGTTTTACAAGGTCATCACGATCATTATTTGGATAGCATAGAGCACCAAATACATGAAAGTGTTGAATGTTAGGCTTGCGTTTGTGAACAATTTCATATGGTGTGACTTTATGACATTTATTGATCATACAACGATTTTGGGTGTAACATGCAGTTGAGACGGCTTCTGCCCATAGATAATCTGGTAACTGAGCATTTATAAGCATTGTTCATGCGGCTTCCACTAACGTTCTGTTGCGTCTTTCGACCACCCCATTCTGTTCGGGAGTCCGTGCAATCGATGTTTGATGTACAATTCCCACTTTCTCAAAATAGTCACGAAGAGTTTGATTCTTGAATTCGGTTCCATTATCCGTTCTTACTATTCTGACTATGTTGCGAAGTTGAACCTGAATTTTTGTGAGAAAGGTGATTATCATCGATGGAGCTTGATCTTTGCTTCGAAGAAAGTAGACCCAAGTCCATTTGGAGAAGTCATCGACAATCACAAGAATATATCTAGTTTCCCATTGATCGTTTGTACTCGCATTGGGCCACACAAATCCATATGAAGAAGTTGAAGAACATGATCAGTACTAGGTTCTAGTTTTGAACTGAGATGTGCACGTTTGCTCTTTCCTTGTTCACAAGCGGGACATAAGTGATCATTTGCATATCTGAATCTTGGAAGACCGTCAACTAGTTTATGGCAAGCAAGATCAGTCATTGTTTTGAAGTTGAGATGTGACATGCGTTTGTGCCATAACCAGGATTTTGTCAATTCAGCCTTTGAAAGTAGACAAATGGGAGAGGAAGCAATCATGTCGGACATTGAAATGGTATAAAGACTGTTTCCACGGGTGCCTGACATAAGATCATTTCCTTGTAGATCACGAACAAAACAAGTTTTCTCCCGAAATGCGACTTTCAGATCTCCATCACAAAATTCACCGACTGAGAAGAGGTTGTGACCAAGGCCTTCGANCCTTTGAAAGTAGACAAATGGGAGAGGAAGCAATCATGTCGGACATTGAAATGGTATAAAGACTGTTTCCACGGGTGCCTGACATAAGATCATTTCCTTGTAGATCACGAACAAAACAAGTTTTCTCCCGAAATGCGACTTTCAGATCTCCATCACAAAATTCACCGACTGAGAAGAGGTTGTGACCAAGGCCTTCGACATAATACACACGACTAATTTCGATATTCCCACTGACATAGTCCCCATATCCCATAATAGCAGCGAAATGATCATTCCCGAATCTTACAGTACCAATGAACTTTGAGACAAAGTTTCTTAATAGTTTGAGATTGCCTGTCATGTGTCGGGTGCATCCGCTATCAACAATTCAGAGAACAATTTGAACCACCTGCATCACACAAAGGAGACGACGATGGAACAATGGTAAGGATGGAACCCAAAGATGTGGTGGGTTCCGTTGGGTTAGAAGCACACATATTAATAATTTTAGGAATCCATTTAAAGTTATGTGTCCTTTGTAACCAACGTTGCCAATTCCAACTAGATCGTGCTTTCTTCTTAGTGAATTCTCTAAGTGATGGCATGTTCCTAGGAGTTTTGTTCGCAACTACTGGGGTGACTACATCATTTTTAGAAACTACACAAGGCATAAGTCCTAGCACAGATTTAGAAGCATTAGTGGGCCTAGATTTTCTGCCAGATGTACGTTTCTTATGACGAGATAAAAGAGAATTTGCAACACATTTAGAATGATCACCAGATAACATACTATTACGACAAAACACACATGAAACATTAACAGTCAAAGCATTTAAAGGTTCATCATTCGTTACACAAAGATTAGGATTACAATTTAGCAAATCAGAATCTAAATCTAGTGCAAGATGAGTTTTATTCAAAGTCCTAAGGTGGTCTTCTACTTCAAAGGCTTCTAGTGTCTCTCTTCTACGTTACCAAATCCTATTCTTCCTTTTGATACGTTTACGCTTGGATCTGCTAACGCTAGGAGGGGAAACTATTCCAGTAGAAGTGGAAGGATCCAAATTAGAATTATGAGTGTTTTGTTCTACAGTGGTTATGTCTAAGGAGTACATTCCTGGTGCAACTACTTTTGTGTTGGCAGACTTTCCTTTTTCAAGTTCACGTATTTTCTCTTTTAACTCAATGATGATGTGCTTTTTGTCTTGAATTTCACTGTCAAGCTTTCTGTTTGAATAAAGATAATCATCTCGACTCTTTTGCCAATAGTCTATAACTTCTTGCAATTCTGCAATATCCTTTTCATATTTTGAAATTTTACTTTTTAGTTCCTCATTTTCATTTTGAAAAGATGTTGAAGTTTTAAGACTTTGCAATTCCAGTTCAAAATCAAGACTTTGGTTTTGACACCATTCAAGCTTTTTGTTCAGTTGAAAAATCTCATTTGAAAGTTTGTTTTGCACATCATCATTGTGTTGTCGGAGATTCTCATTTTCACATTTTAATGTCTCAAGTTGTTTAGACAACAATTCCATATCATCACAGTGATCATCAACAAGCATAGAAGTACCTGATTCATAAAGAGAATTCATAACCACAGATATTATGTCAGCACTAAGAACATGTTCCAAGAGTCGATCAGCTTCTTTTTGTAAAATTTGTTTTGACGTTTTTGCTTTGAAATCGATTGTTCAGTTGCTTGAAAAACATTCATCATAGAAGATACTTCTTTTTGAAGTTCCTGTTCCCAGAGGTTAGCACATAGACGCAAATGTTTAACGTGAGGTAAAAACTGTTGTTGAAACACTTCTCGTTTTTCTTTCTCATGAGGAGAGATAATAGTGAAAACTGTTATTTGAGAATTGCGTTCAATTGCTTGTTCTAAAATTTCTATATCTTCCTCGAACGTGTCAAAATACCGAAGTACACGACACTGAGTGGGAAGAGGTTGAAGTTTTTCATTACTTGGTAAAGGACCATTTATTTGCACCACTGGTTTGACAGGAACTACGGGGGAAGTAACATCTTGAGGTTTTATAATGTACCATGGTTGTTCAGATTTCTCTTTTTGAGAAGTAAAAAGCTCGTTTATAGGAGGCATTTTTGAATAGTCAAAAGGTATATTATATTCAACGTTTTGCATTTTTGATCGACTCTCTTCTTCGTGTTCTTCTTCTTCCTCACAATCATATACAACAGTACGAACAACTGTATCGTCAAAAAAATTGTCTGCACTATATAACTTTGGAATCTCTTTGAGTATTGTGTGTAAAAAACATGGTGATTCACTTCCGATAGCAAAGCCGTGTCCATTATTTGTTCGTTTACTGAAAACTTTTGAATCATTGTGACTGAATTACCAGTTTTATATACAACATTTTGAAATTCTTTAAGTCTATGTTCCAATTCAACAATCTCATCTATGTATGACTTAACTCTTTCTCTTGAATTGCGTTTATGTTCTTTGAACTCAGCTTGACAATTTGACAACTCTGTTTTAGTTTTTAAAATGATTGTATCAAGTTGTGCAATTTGTTGTTTGTGTTCAAACGTTTGTTTGTCCAATTCAGAAGTTAAGTTGTTTTTAGATTCCATTATCTTACAAATTTTATGTTCTAACTCTTTTTCTTTAAGATAAGATTTTTGAAAAGCAACTTCAAAGCTTTTTTCCTGGTTTACAAGTTTTTCAGCATTGTTAAGTTGTAATTTACTGGACTCAAGATCCCTAGTTAATAATGCATTTTTCTCTTTCGACCTAGCGTTAAGCTCTTGACATTTAATGTTTTAAGATTGACTGGTCATGAGAAGGGTATGAAGTTCTGAATCTGAATCAGTCAGAGGATCAAGATGTTCAACGTGAGCATTGTTATCATTAACATGATTAGTATCAGAATCATCAAATGTGACAACCGGGTTAATTTGATCATAATCATCAAATATAACTTCTGTGGTCATTTGATTATTCGCTTGTGTAGATAACAATGAATCATTTTGAAATCCTTGTTCCTTGTTAGATGCAGATGCAGATGGGGAAGCAATTTCATGTATCAGACATGAGTTAAGATCATTTACCTGAGACAGACCATCAGTGTCATACACTGGGCCTGAGTCACTCATGTGGTTTTCATGCATGTTGGCCATGAGCATGACAGCAACATTGGCTTCAAGATCTTCCATGTCATCATCAGAATGTGCATTGGCCATGAAGCTATTATCTTTAGCATTGTTGTTGCCACGTGCTTCATCCTTGAGCGCTAGGAGTAATGCTTGCTTGTGATACTTGCTGCCTTGAGTTCGCGGTGAAGGACATGCAGTTGCCAAGTGACCTATCCCATTGCAATTGTAGCATCTGATGACTGTGTTCCCTGATTCAATATTCCCAGTTTCAACAAGTTCAGCCTTTTTCTGAGGGACACCAACATTGTTCCTGAATCCTCCATTGTTATTAAACCTTTGTCCAGAACTTGAGGTACCCATATAACCTCCAGATCCAAATCTTCCACTGTTACGATTCTGGACTTCAACTCGACCATCTTGAATGACAACTTGATTCCTTGTGTTTGAAGATGTGCGAAGACGATTGTTAGACTTGTTTGAGAATTTACTGAAAGCTCGAGCAATGAGTGCAATTCCTTGATTTCGGCTGTTGAAGTCCTCGTCATCATCATCATCATTAGCAGTGTTGTGTGTGAGCAAGGTATCACTGTTGTCATAAGAGGCAAATTGATTTGCATGTGGATGTATTGAGGAATCATAAGATGAATATTCAGGTGTTTGGGTATGAGAAGGGTAGTTGAGATAAGTCTGTTCTGGAGGATAAACATGGTTTGTCAGTGGTGGAGGAGGAACATGTGATTGAGCAACAAGCGCCAAAGAGTTTGTAGTTGGAGGTGGTGTGTAGTTCCCTCTAAGAGCGCGATCTTTGTCCACTTCATGTTGATGGTGTTTCAGATAGTCATACAACAAACCATATGGTGTATCGTGAAGATTTTTTGGCTTACCGAACAAACGTCACATACTTCTGCCAATCAGGGCCGAGACATCCTACAAACTTTGTGTTGATAGCAATCTTTGGTAAGATGATATTATGTCTGTCGAGGTCATTAATGATGTTCGTGAAGTGGTGGTAATATGACTCAAGTGATTCCATTGGATCAATCATGAAATGTGTGTATTCCATATAAAGTTTTGATTCCATGTCCTCTTGATTCAATTGAGTGCCTTCCATTAAGAGATGGACGTGTTCCCACATAGCCATAGCTGTTTTCTGAGCATCAACACTGCGAAAGATCGGATTTAGTATGCCTTGAAGAATGTAGATCATAGCATATTCATCTGCCTCTTTGTGAAGGATTTGTTCAGCAGTGAGTTGAGCGTCAGTAAGAGGTACTCGTGAATCAGGTCTGGGTGGATCGGCATTTGGATCACCTGGTACAGTGTTAGTCGGTGTCTCAAAAGGAACTTCAATGATTACTTTCCTCATGTATTTGCCATGTGGTTTCTTGACTTCAAGAAATCGTAGGAACCGACTTAACCATTGTACATAATTGCTGGGTGTGAGCATTGGGGGTGTGTCTAGTGAACCTGCTTCATGCCTTGATTGTTGAGTAGTGATGACTTCACACATTTGGTCAAACCAATGAGTTTGTTTCGACGGTGGAGTTATTTGTTGCATGGAAAAAGGTTGAGGTTGAGGTAGTTGTTGATGTTGATGCATCATGACATGTTGTTAAGAGATCATTTGATGATATGGATATTTTTGTTGATACGATTATGGAGGTTGTTGATATTGATACTGGTGTTGTTGACAAAACTGTTGTGTTTGATGATACGGTTGTTGTTGATGAAAGTTGTAGTACGGTGGTTGAGACATGATTGAAGACTTGTGTGTAAATGGATCTTGTAGAAGGTATAAATGGTAAGCCAATTCTCGAAAACTAGCACATGTGTGTTCTCGAAACTTAGTATGTTGAAATTCTCAAAAAGCAGTTAAAGTCCAAGTGTTCTCGAAAATATTGGTGTGTTCTCGAAAGTTTTTTGTGATCTTGATAACTCAGGTTGTTCTCGATAAAATGAAAATTATCGAGAAAGGTATGAGACAATTATCGAGAAGACAACAACTTGGGAATCCAGAAATGTTCTCGAAAAAATTGAAAAGGATTTCGAAAAGTTCACAAGATTTCGAAAACAGAATATGATTTCGAAAAATATGCGAAGTTCTCGAAAGTTTTCAAGATTTTGAAACTGTGTCCAAAATTTTAGAGATTATACAATAACGAAAATATCCAACGAGTCGAAGTGTTTTCTTTCTTATACAAGAGAGAAAAGCACTGAGTAAGCAACGGTAACACTTATGGAAGCAACAAATAGTGTTCTCGAAAGTTTAGGGTCCAAGGTTCTCGAAAGTAGGCCAAATTTTTTGTTTTAGAATAAAGCACACCAAGAACGAGTTTTTAATCCAAGATTCTTGTACAAGTAGCTTTAAAAGGATGAAATCTTAAAGAAGGTTGCAAACTTTACAAATTTTTCAAAAATTTTAAAGTTTTCAAAAAATAGTACAAGTTTTCAAATCTTGTATTTTTGAAGAAAAAAGTTGAATTTTTTGTTTGTAATAATTTATAACACAAGTTTAGAAGTAAAGATGTGTTGGAAATCAAAAACCAAACAAAAGATTAAACCTTTTTACAGCAATAACGAGACTAAAAACCAAGAGTTGGTGCGTACGAATTCAAAAAACAAAAAAATACCCCTCTTCTAGCGATTGATACCACTTGTTAAGTCACCATATTGATAAACACAAGTATAGATTATGTAAGAAATGAGATGAGAAGTAGATTCGGTTGATCTAAAAGATATGAGAAACAATATGACAATAGTTTGGAAAGGATATCAATTAAACCAACAATAAGAAAGGTTACATGAGTTCTATATTTATAGGTAAGGAGCTAGGGCAACACTCTCTTCTCCTTCCTATCCTTAAACGTTTGGGCCTAGTGGCCTTTTGGGCTTTAAGAGCCTTACATCATGTAACATAAATAAACTAAATAACATAGCAACCTATTACATTATGTGAAATGACCAAGACTTGAGAGATGACGTGAAACGTGATCCTAACAAAGGTGTATTTTTGAAAAGAAAGTTTTGTCATGCTAAAAATGTGATGCTCAAAACACAAACTCACTTTTTTGATCATTTGTAAAGTTGTAAATTTGTTTGTTCATACCTAGAGTGATTCACGTAGAAGTCGGATATATCAGCTAAAAGTTTGTTTACGCTAGTTTTGACGTAAGATGTTTTCACATTTTGTTATAACGTTTTTGGACATTATTTGCATCAACAATCTCTCCCTTTTTGATGATGACGAAAACATAAACTCATTTTATGTGAAAAACTAGTTTCGACAAGTTTTTAGTATGAGTTTATATCCCACTTCCCCCTTTTGTCGAAGCAAAAAGACTTGCAAAGCTCCCCTTGTTATATACTCCCCCTCATTTGGAGCATACCAAGGAATCGAGCAATGTTAATTGCTACAAGACAAAGTTAGATGACACGAGAAACATATCTTGCAAGTAGCAACTAAGACAAATAAGCCCATGCATTAAAAGAAAAACCACACATGAAGTGTGAGTACATAAAGGAAATTAGAAAAGCTACAACTACAAGAGGCACATATTAATCTCTAGTGACTTAAGAGGTCCTAAGATGTGCTTCTAGTCCAAGATGAAGTCCTAAGAGTTATTCATGATAGCTAAACATAAGCATGTTTAGTTGAATGGGCTAAGAGATGGTGATGGTGACATGATTAATGGTTGTGGTGGTGTCAAGAGTTGTTCCACATAAGAGAACATGTAGTAGAGTTCATCTCTTAAAGAGGAAATGAGGTTACAGTTGTGAAGACAACAAGAGTTCATCTCTTAAAGAGGAAATGAGGTTACGGTTGTGAAGACAACATAGGCAATTAACACTATGTATATCAACCGGATTTAGTTGAATTGGAGGACCCATGATGGGTGATGGAGGTGGTGAGTATGTTGGTGATGGAGTTGGCATAGCATAGTCCAAAGGTGTGATGGGTGAGAGTGTGTAAGCCATAGATGATGGCATGGTATTGAAAGAGGATGATGAAGATGTCCTAGTAGATGATGATTTGGAAGGAGCATTAGGTGGGGGTGGTGAGTTTGGATTGCCTTGGGAAGGTGGTTTTGTCACTTCATCATCTTTTGTGAGATCAACAAAGAGAGGTTTGGATAAAGACCTGATGAGGTGAAAAGTGTACCCGTTTTAGGGGGTCATTTAAGCCCTAATTCGTGTTAATATGATCAAATATTGCCTTAAATCGTTCCTTTTGTCATTTTAGGTACTTTTGAGAAGAATTCTGGAAAACACCTCATTTTGGACGTTTTTGGAGCATAAAGTGAAGAAAACGACAAAGTCTCAAAAGAATGCTGGAAATCCTTCCTGACGGCGTCAGAGTCACAAGGTGACGCCGTCAGCCAACCAAGACAAAGGAGTGGATTCTGACTATACGTGACGCCCTAAGAAGAAAATGTGAAATTAACACCTGACGGCGTCAGGTGTTAGGAGATGTAGGCCGTCAGGTGTTAAGTTAAAGAGAGACGGCCCAGAGCAATTTTACAAGTGACGGCGTCAGAAGTAGATCTAGGCCATCCGAGAACCCTAATGGCGGCGAGCTGACGGCGTCAGAGCGTATAAGCTGACGCCGTCAGAGTGTATTTTCTATATATACTTTTCTATTTTTCATTCATTAGTGTGCAACTTTTTGGGAACAAACCCTAGACGATTTTGTCAGCTTTTTCAAGGGTTTTTCACCCTTGATTCTTCCATGTTCAATTAAAGATAAGTCTCCATTCAAATTAATCAATATGTCTATGTGTTGGTTAATTATATCTTATGCTTGTCTTTCAATTAACATGCTAGGCTAGATTTATCTTGTGTTTGCTTAGATCTAATGAAACCTAACTATTGATTATTGGTTGTTGGTGTGTTATTAATTGTATTGGATGATTGTTTATCGATGTTAGGCTTAAGAAAACTGGCTAACCTCCTATACGGTAACTTGCTTGAACGTCTTAAGAAACATGAACCAATGCGTACTAGGTTATTATGGTTGTATTTAATGCATGAGCGAATTCTAATGATCCCATGTTAGGAGCTTCTTAGCCGGCTCGACATAGGAGTGAAGTAGGAGCTTATAGTGTTGGGGAAGTACGTACGCCACCCTACGAATGGTATTAAGGAATACACCCGTCATCCACGCAATTAATACACACTAACTAACCGGTAAAAGATAGTTAGGGAGTAAGGAAGTCTAAGTAAACACATTTGTCTCAATATAAGTTTCACAACCTTTTATTTTCTTGTTATTTTATTTTATTTGCAATAGTAGTTTTTGGGTTAGTTGGCTAGCAACTAATTCCGCCCACTCCTTCAAACCCGAGATTTTACTTGCTTTCAAAAAATATAAAAAAATACAAAAATAATCTTCCCTCACCCTTAGACCTATTAGAGTAGTTTTTCATACCTAACGAACACTATTCCCTATGGAGAACGATCAATCCCCCGTACTTACCACTACACTATACTACATCGGTTAGGTACACTGCCTGGTGGGGTTGTAAGCCTCTTGAGATCCCTCGAGAGGTAAAACCTGTTGTATGGTCGCAAAACCACGCATCAAGTTTTTGGCGCCGCTGCCGGGGAATAGTTATTGTTTAGGTTGAATTTTTATTTTATTAGGTCTACTCACTAGATTCCTTTCTAGTGAGATTTTTATTTTATTTTTCTAGGTTTTTCTTTGGTCTATCTATTTTCTTCGTGCTTTTTTTCGTATAAGATTTTCATTGACTATTCAGTTTGCCATTATGGAAAACGCGAATCAACCCCTTACACCGGACGAAGTGGCTTCGTTACGTAGCCAAATTGAGGATGAGATAAGTGCCCTTAGAGAGCTCAATACGATGATTGATGTAGAGCTTGACTATGCCTGTAATAACCTAGCAACCGCTATATACTCGGACAATTACTTAGAACGTAATAATCTTACGGTTGAGGAGTTGGTTGAGAAACTTTATGAAAAGGAGATAGATCCTAGGTTGGATGATTATTTCAATTTATACCCCACCAAAGAGGAGATTGCTTACTATAACAACCTAGTTGATAACCCTCGACCACCTTTTGTTAGAATTGACCCAAAGATTAAGAGGGGTGATCCTGGGAATGTGAAGATACCATGTATGAATGGGTACCAATATGTTGAGCATGTTTACATTGACTGTGAATCCCCAATCAACATGATGTCCTCAAGCGTTTATAGCCACATCATGAACACACCACTTGAGCCTAGGAAAGACCCCAAGTATCCTGGCGGAGTTTGTAACTTCGTTGGAAGGATTAAAGGTATTCATGTCCTTGTTGGAAGTTTTACCTTCGTCACCGACTTCATGGTCCTTGAAGATTTGGCAAGTGTTGTTGATTGTCGCTTATCTCACGTTGTGTTAGGTAAACAATTTGTTGATGTGTCCAATTTGGAGTATGATCGTTTAGAAGGCACGGTTCGGTTTTCTAATAACATTGATAGAATCACTTATAGGATGCCTTATAAGGCAAAGGAATTTCGTTTCGTGCCTCGACTAGATAAGGACAACATTGGTGCAATTGAGGACATCAATGAAGAGGATAAGGAGAAAGGCATGGACTATGTTTGGTATAAGAGAAGCCTTTATTATAAAGATTGCTTGAACCTCGGACCTAGATACAAAGTTGATATGGAGATTGTTAGAATGATTAGAGGGGCAATTGAGAAACAAAACGGGGAAATGTAGAGTGACTTTGAGTCTAGCTACAAGACTTGTTAATAAAGAAAAGCGCTTCTTGGGAGGCAACCCAAGCTTTGTGTTTATTTGTTTGTTTGTTTTTGTTTCCGTATGTAGGTTATTTTTCTTGTTATCGATTCATGTTTCAAAAACTAACTTGTGAAAATGCTTTATTTTGTTTTTAACTTCGTCTTAACTACATATAAAGGTATTTTGCAAAAGATAAGTGTAAGGGAAATCTAAATCGGTTTATAAGAACGAATGAACATGAATCATAACAATGTAAATTAACATGCATATTAGTACTTGTTTGAGTCAAATGCTTGTATCGAGTCATAATGATGTTTTTGCAGGAATTCCAGGAAGTAAGGTATAGTTTTTCCAGAAATTTTCTGGAAACTTAACATGAGAATTCTGTCAGATCATTTCTGACGGCGTCAGGCACTACAACCTGACGGCGTCAGGAAGTAATTTTCTGAAATCTTTGAAAGTTTTGTTTTTCTTCCGGAATCATAAAAAGTTTTGTTAATTCTCTAACTTATAATCTCCAGGAATTCTGCAAAAACATTCATTCCACAAGCATTATATCCTATTATAGATTATACGGACGATTTTACGCGAGGTTCGCCTTTATTGTTTTTCAGGTTAACAGGTTATTTTGGACAAGGAGATGATTTATATTTCGGAAGGGAAGCTTTGAACGTTCATCTTTCTTGGAAGAAGATCTAACCATGTTACCTCACTATCCACACCAAACGAATCAAGGGAGTATTTATTTCATTCTTTCATTTTCATTACTTTTACATCTTTTATGTGAACATTGGGGACAATGTTCGGTTTAAGTGTAAGGGGGGTAAATGAAGACACCTTAGAGAATGCAATTGCGCTTGATTTTTGTTTGTTTGATAGTAAATTTGTAATAAAACCGAGAGAAATATTTGATAGGGCAATTTTAGCGCCAATTTAAAATTTTTTACAACATTTAGAAGTGAAACTTTGGTCCTAATAAGCGTCTCATGGATAGGAAATTATATGACTAGCACAAAAAAACGTACCACTAAAAAATTTTCCACCCCAAATATGTGAGGTTCACCCCTAGAATTGGTAGGAAAAGCATTTATGCTATGATGTGTGTACCGGTAGCACTTAGATTCTAGAATTTGCATTAGGACCATCTCAAATCCACAAGTGAGACTACATTCGTGTAGTTAGATCTACTACATGATAAGAGGCATTATGATTAACCCTTTGTTTTACACCCGTGTTTTTGTTATAATTACATTGGCTACATTGGTTAAGTAATTCTCCCACACCCTTCGCGTTGTACCCATTTTTGGTACACAATACCCCTACTACACCCCTCAGAGCCTATCTTTTCGTTTCGACCTTTGAGCATCTTACTCAAAGTGAGAATTTGTTACACCCTACTTAAATGTACACCCAAATCGCCTTAGCCTACCTTGTATGCACTCATCTTTAGTGCATTATTGTGACAATATTTATCTTAAACCCTTTGTTAATTATCTAATTGATTACATGGTTGCTAAGTCGAGTCATATCTTGTACATATTGTTTTGGGACGATTGGGACTCATGGGTAAAGTACTAGTTTAATGGAGTAATGGGGAAGAACATCATTATTACCCCCATATGTGCTAAATACTTTAAAAAGTACTCCAAGTGTTTCGATTATCTTAATTCGAGTAATCAGATTAGTTATTTGTAAAGTAT
>LBNU01024165.1:7853-34516 GCA_014162995.1 Artemisia annua
AAAGTCTAAAACTAACAATATTAAAACTAATTCGCATATTATAATTTTAATAGATGAAAGTCTAAAAACTAATGCTAATACTCATGTAATTTTAAACAAAGTTAATATTATAAAGTATAATGGGTATAAAGTGTAAGGGGTTATTTGTGTTTTTTCTAAAATTATTAAAAAACATGGAAACTTGTAATTTTACACTTTACTCTATATAATTTATTTAAAATTCAACCACTAAAGTTTTATTAATTACTTCCTCTTTTTTTAAGTTTTGTTTTCATAAATTTGACACCTATATTTTTATGCATTTTTTTCTTAACCAAATTTCTCCACCAAATTTATTAAGTTTGACCAAAATCAATTCAATTTTGACTTTCGATTGACCAATCATATTGCTCGATTTCGCCTACGTGGCAAAATCGAGCTCTCCTATTGGTCCAATTTTTTTTTTCAATGAAGTGTTTTGCAAAAACATTCCGAAAACATTGTTAAAAAATTGAAAGTATTGTTACAAAAGTACAACAAAATCACGATAGTTCTAAAAGCTAAACCCTCTCTCTCTTCACTCAAAAACCTCCTCATAAGTCATAATAACCAATAACTCACTCCCAAATTCATTCAAATCACTAAAATCACAATCCAAACACCAAAATCAAATAACCAATGGGACGCAGTTCGAAAAAGAAGAAGAAACGCGGTGGCACAGGGCGGCGTAGACCTCCGGCCACCGATCACACCTCCCTCGATAACGAGCTTTTAACCGAAGAAATCACTGCACTGTTAGTAACGATTTCATTATCATAATTCTGTAATAATGTTATTTTTAATTGTTTATTAAATTAGATATTAAAGCCCTAGAATTAGTCAAACTCACGTGTTTGACTTTTTACTTTGACTTTACTGTTATTACTTATTAGTTATGAAAAGTAGGTGACACGTCAGCATAAAACCAAATCACATTTTATCTTAGAGAACTGGACTAGTCATGCACATTTGATCATATAACGCAACTGCAAAACGACGCTGTAGTTGAAACGGTGCGACATTGTTATAACATTGAGTGTTGAGTGTGCTAACAATGTTATGAAAATTAGGTGCCATGTCAGCATCATACCGAACCACACCGCAGTCGTGACACTGAAACTAGAGTAAAACATTCACATAACACTACATTTGTCGCATAACGGTGAGATACAACTGCAAAAACGACGCTGGAGGCGAAAGTGTGACAATGCCAGCACCTAGCTCTCTAATTCGTGCTTTGATTGCGATGTTAAGATAGCAAGCTAGATATATGTTAACATTATGAAATTATAACGCGACTAAGTTAGTAAGTTAAGCCTTAGAAATGTTCAAAGTCAAACATTTGACCTTTTGTGTCGCCGTTATTATCTGTAGTTTTAGTGAGTGATATACTGATATTTAGGCGTACATTGGAGACTGACATGTGCTTATAAATGAATATACAGTCATCATCTTTTACTACTTGAAAGATAATGTGATTAAACTGCGCATGTCAGTAACATGTTTGTTATCGACTTACTATAGAAACAGTCAAAGTCAAATGTTTGACTTTGTAAGTTGACTTTTTTTTTTTTTNTTTTTTTTTTTTTTTTTTGTTTCTAGCTATGGTTAGTTAAATTTTGAGCATTGCATTTGAATGTTTAAGATATCGATGGTATAATAAGGGGGTGTTTGGCTAAGGTTTTTGTGGCCCCTTAAGAACCATTTAGTTGTAAATATTTGAGTGTATAGTCATTGTTTGTGGATGGAATGGAATTTGACTGTTTTATGTTAGATTTGTTTGTGAGTGTATTAAATTATGTGAGGACCACAAAATGGAGAATGATATGCGTGATAGGAAGTTGTTTTGCGTTACATATATTGGGACCAGCATTTAAGTTGAATATGATTAGTTTTTGCTTGCCATTTCTTGATGACTTATTTTTATGAAATAATAGCATATTGAAAAATACTTAAGGAGTTCCTTTGTAAATGTGATTTTGTCATATGTATACAAGTTATTATCATGTGATTCGATTTTTCATATTTGATTTTCTAACATCAGTAGGAAATTTTATAGAAGTGAATGTAACTTATTTGGATAAGTAGGAAGTGAATGCATGATACGTTTTCAAAGCAATTTAAATCGCATTGGTGCGCCCACAATTGCTTGTTAGTGGAAGGTATTTGTGTTCCTTTTGGACTAATTCAAAATCAAGACGTACCAATTAATAATCAAATAAGCCTTTAACATCCGTGCTCATAGAATTCTGGGGTTGAGAGATTCTGTGACGAGGGACACCATGAGTAGGGAGAAGAATAAAAAATATAATGGATTCATGGTTAGGCTAACAATTGTTTGAAGTGATGTTGTTACTTCTTTTGGAACAAACAATAGCTCATGTTGCTCTTATGAATTGGTATTCAGGAAGTATTGTCTCATTGTTGTCTAAATTGGTTTATCCTTGCTTTTTAGGTGTGCTATATTTCAAGAAGATTGTGATGTTATTTCAGAGAATCGAATAAAGATCAAGCTAAGGTTTGTATGTTTTAAAACTAGCTAATCAACTCCATGCCAATTGTCATGTTTTCTTTAACTTATCATGAAATGAATTTGCAGGCCGTACTCACAGGATTCAGGTTACGAAGAGTTAGATGTTTCTGCTCTTCTTTCAATAAGGTTACTTTGTTGTAATTAATTGCTATTTTGTAATGATGTGGACCTGTGTTTAAACTTTAAACTCATGGTTGTTTCTCTTTTGTTTTCTCATGGTTATTAGGTTCTTAGATGGATATCCATACAAGTGTCCAAAGCTGCAGATAGAATTGGAAAAAGGGCTATCAAAATCTGACGCGGATAATCTTTTGTCCCTGCTTTATGATCAAGTAAGAATTTCTTTTTGTCCCTCTTAATAACCATACATGAATTTGTTATCTGATGCTTTTTTCTTTCAACACTTCAGTTTTATAACTTTTGTGCACTATATGTAAAAAATTGGGGTTAAGGTGTAATAAAAATCGTAGATAATTGACTGAATCATGTATAGTCCACCTTCCAAATAAAGTATTTCGACCCTAATTGTCTGGGTTATACGAAATCTCTATTGAGATAAGACAATTAATGCACTCTGATTCTAGGCAGAAAAGTCAGCAAAAACAAATAAAATTGTTGTTTTTCTTAAGTTGCGAATGAGACCAAAACATCATATGGTAGTTAGTCTGGCTTACACGAAATCTCTATTGGGACCCCAACCAACTTGTTATGGTCGGAATTATACTAGCTCAAATGAGTGTGCACCACACCTCCTAACCCGATCTAAGCTTAATGTGAAATCCCTTTGGTCTCTATTAAATCACAATTACTTAAATAGTTGATGACACTATAATCACCAACACTATATGGATGAGAAATTAAATGACGATTCTTTGTCTCAAATTATTTCATTGTTTGTTAATAAGAAAGCAACTGATTGTATATGCAGGCTAATTTGAATGCCCGAGAAGGACGGGTGATGATTTATAATTTGGTAGAGGCTGCACAAGAATTCTTGTCTGAAGTTACCCCATTGGAGCAACCACATGTAAGTGTAATTGCCATTTGTTATTCATATAAGTTTGTGGATTGCCAGTTTTTAACAAACTCACACAGAAGTTCTTACGTTCACATTAATGGAGCTGATATAAGCACTAGCAATGACATCAATGGTTTTAAGTGCCATGTGTGGCTAACATGTATGATCAACATCTCAACCTTAGATTTCAATGTTTGTTAATGTGTATGATTGTTTTAAGGCATATGGTTGATGATAGATTCTTGTAGAAAAGTAGTTACTTTTACATTGAATTCATGAAGTTGTGACGGCTTCAATCATATTACATTTCCCTAAAATTCAGTGACACCATTTTTGTTGGGGTACACAAGTGTGATGGTGCATGAGAACGTATTGAAATTAACCATAAAGTTTTTATTTAAAAAATCTTATGTGAGACTAAGAAACCCTTGCTATACGAAGTTCAGCTTTACTATAACCACATAAAGAAGTTATATTGATGATGATATCATTATGAGAATCCATGTGGCTTATCAAAATTAGATGTGAAAAATTGTGACAATAGGCATACTTGATTTAACAGTGCTCCTAAACATATGAATTAGCCAATTTATCTTAATTACTAGCTTTAAATGGTTAGACACACGTGGAAGACACAATTGTTTGTAAAAGTGAAACATATCAATCCATCTGCTAGCCAATGCTTTATTATTTGCAAGGCGCTAGCCAATGAGTTAATGGCACATATACTGTTTCCTGGATGGTTTGTATGATTGTGTATACTCAGGCATGATGTAGTGCGTTCATGCAATAAATATTCACCAACTATTCTAAAATTAGTATCGTTCTGATTGTTGTTGCCCTTTTAATTTGTCAGTTACCTCGAAAGACTGTTGCAGTTTCAAGTGACAGGCCTTCTAAGGGGCCTTTTGTATACGGTTTCCTTGATCTTTTCATAGGCTCTGAGGAGTCATGGCACTGGGGACTTTCAGTTGAAGAAAGCAGCAGTACAAGCACTACCTTAGATGATCTGCCAAATGGTAGTCAACCATCACAGGACAAAGTCAACCAAAACATGAAAATGGGGGTGGCTGAAGATAATAAGCTGAATAGAGTGCTTACTTCTACGGGTAAACTTGATAGTCTGGAAGAAGAGAGTAGTAGTGCTGATTCTTATACATCTGAATCTGAGGAGTCAGTTGAGAATGTTAGCATTGGCGAGGTAAGCTCACATTGTATGTCATATATTGGCGAAATGATTTCTGTTATAATATTAATGAGCCAACTTCGCATTTCCTACCATCTCTGGTAGAAAAATGGGCGGCACTTGGTGGGTGGGGGGTTGATAGCGGTCAAAGCATGTAATTCTTTTGTATGAGTTGATTCGGGTCAGGTCGGCGTGGCACACTTCATGTTTAAAATAGTTAGTTTGTCAATAAGATGACAAATAGTATATTATTTCTACGCCTCTAATGTTTAAATAAATGAGTGTAGGATGTATTACACATAAAAGTACATTTGAGTGACATTTGACCTGTTAAAGATTTAACAAACTTTAGGGTAGGGATATGATCAGTCTCCCTACTCTCTGGACTGGGTATTGTTATTGTCATAAAGATTTAACATACTGTGAACTAGTTCTCCCTAATTTTGAAAGATCAAAATAGTATCTTTCCAGAGCATCAAGCTAGAAGAGTTCCATTTACAACGCCTATATGTGAGATTAGACACAATCTTCTTGTATTGTTGTATTGTTGATAGCTACTCTCATGTATTATTTGTTTTGGGCTTTTATTCTGAAGTTATAATTTAATCATTGACAATTTGTCTTTATTCAAAAATATCATTTTCTTTTGTGATCATCATCACATCACTAATGCAAAACTACACAGGATTATCCTCTGGCGGAGGATACAGAAGAAGAAAGCGACTATGATGAGAGCAAAAGTGAACATTCAGGATCAGCATCAGCTGCATCAGTTGATCATTATCAGATTTCACATGCTGTGGAGAAAGATTTGATTCTAGTATAAACTCACGGCTTTCTCTTATCAATCCTACTGTATAAAATGTGTCTAAAAAATAACACCTGAAAATTTTCAGGCTCATTTACTACGACTTGCTTGCTCTTCTAAAGGTCCTCTTGCTGATGCCTTGACTGATGTGGCGTCCGAGCTGGCTAGCTTGGGGGTATGTTCCTTGCACTTTATTATATTAGATGTAGCAAAATTAGGTGGGTCAGGTATCACGTTAAATGGGCCAGGTTGAGTCACCAACACTTGTTTGTGTACTCTTATTGAAATTTTATTAATAGTTAACGTGTTAAGGGGGTGTTTCTCTATGCTCATGTTTTGGGTTTAGGCTTATATTTCATAAGCACTTTTTATCTTATAAATAATAAGCTCCTAAGCTCATGTTTAGTGTCTGGGTTAGCTTATTATAATTAATGAGGTATAATGACCAAAAAATACGTGAATATCTAAAATTGTAGTTATATGAGGGTATAAAAGTCTTTTGCTGTAACACTTCTTAAATAAGCCCACCTCTCCTCAAATAAGCCACAAATTTTGGGCTTATAAAACCCCCTCATATAAGCTCATAAGACCAAGCTTATAGGCTTTACAAAACACTCATGTGGGGTTATTTTTGTTATATAATCCTATCAACTACATTAAGCCCTTTAACTCCAGCTTACAAACCCCCCCCCCCACTTAAATATATAATTACGAAAACTATATTTCTGAACGACAATAGAATATTATTGAATTAAGTGACTTAGGATGTTGTAAACATTTGAATAAATCCACTTTTTTGTAGGTAGTTTTATAATTTTCCCGTATATACAATATAATTGAAACCGACTGGTTTCAAATGGGTCAAACTTGTTACCCCTACTTTATACTTTTTTTTTGGTTTCTTCATGTTAATGTATTTCTGATTTAGTGGTGTTTCTAGATTGTTTCAGACCGGGTGGCAGATTTAGCAACAGAATCGTCATCACTGTTTGACAAAAGCTTTAATCAAGCCTTTGGACATCGTACGGTTAGTGCTTTGTGTTTCTTTTGCAGTAATTCTATTAGCGGTTTCAGTAACGGGTCGATTTATGTTTTGTTTGAACTTTTAACTAAAAAGGTTAAGGTCATATGGGGTTGAGCTAGTCAAACATGTCGAATTCGCCCTTAGTGTTGTTATAATGCTTAACATTTTTTAATCATTTTATCGAAAAGTTATTATTAGTACTCCATATTTGACACCCTAACTTCTTATTAAATACTAGAACGGTACCCGCGCAATGCGGCGGCGAGTACTGTGACTATATTTTGTGTTATTCGGTTATTCGGTTACACATTTAGTTGTCTTTATGCTTTATAAGTAGAGATGGTAAAGATGGTTAAGCCAAATAATTTTAGTTTTAACAATCAACCTGCTTCCTAAAAAACTTCCTAACCAACTTGCTTCCTAACCAACTTCCTAACTAACCTGCTTCCTAACCAATTAATTTTGAAATCCTTCCATAATAAGCAAGTAAAAGTCTGAATTTTAAGCCTTTCTAATTATAGAATAGTCCCAAATGCATTATATAGTAGTATAGATTAATATTTTTGACAGAGTATTCCTGACTCAACATATACAACATATGACTTGTTTTGACTAGAACTGATTTTGCCACTGTTACCAAAACCATCCTTTTTGCCATCTGTAATTTTCACAATAGTTTACAAGGGCCCTGTGCAAAATTCAGTTTAATAACAAAAATGGGGCCTAAAATAGAAAGTAAATGGTTTTTTAAAAGAGATAAAAATGAGAAATAATTATTTTCGAAATGCTTCGACTAGCATTTTCAATGCAACTTTATAAATCAAATACTTGTAGTCACTTTTTGAAGAATATATATACATATCATATAAAACTTTTGAGGTCTTTATTATTTAGAGGCCCTGTGCGACCGCACACTTCGCACATCCTCTTATACGGCTCTGGTTTCTTTTGCATAATGAAAATGAACGCACTTCCTCTTATGCCACGAAACAGGTAGCCTCAAGGATATCTCAGTTTTGGAAAACATCATCTGATACCAAAGGACAACATACATCACCTGCATTTAGTTCTAGGTATCTGAATGATTTTGAGGAGCTGCAACCACTTGGTGAGTGATCAATCGTATTCCAGTTATATGGAAACATTATTCCTTTCTGATGCCATTTGTTGAATTGCATTTTGCTGAAATACCTTTTTTTTTTTAATAAATTTGGAACACATATTTTGCTTACGGTTATATGAATCTACTCCATATAAAAATATTACTCTGTTTTGATGCCTTATGCTGTCATGTGTCAGGCCATGGTGGATTCGGCCATGTTGTGTTGTGCAAGAATAAGCTGGACGGAAGACAATATGCTGTTAAGAAGATTCGACTAAAAGACAAAAGTCAACCTTTAGATGACAGGATTTTGAGGTAGCACAATCTCATTACCATTTGAGAAAAAAAAAAAAAAAAAAAAAAAAAAAAAAAAAAAAAAAAAAAAAAAAAAAAAAAAAAAAAAAAAAAAAAAAAAAAAAAAAAAAAAAAAAAAAAAAAAAAAAAGAAAGAAAGAAAGAAAGAAAGAAAAAAATATTTAGAAAATAACCTCATTTTCATTATGTCAAATGTGAATTAACAACCATATGACACAAGTTTCTTTTCTATTTTAAACTTTTTGATGTCATGATTTGAATATAGACCCATGCTAGTCAAATCTCGCTAAATAAGAGCTAATCTGCATGATCAAAACAAAGTGAAAAGACCACCAAAGTTAGATATTCATAGTGTTGTTTGATTAACTTATTCTTCCATTGCAACTACTTTGAGGTACTTAGAGAAGTAGCCACTCTCTCGCGATTGCAGCATCAACATGTTGTGCGGTACTATCAGGTAAAGTTATATGCTCTGTCTCTATTCCTGTTCTCCTTTAATTGGCAAAATGGGAGTCAGACGGTTTGGGTAACAGGCCAAATGGCTAATTATTGAATGGTGGTTGAACCGAAACACATTTTGCTAAAAATCGTTAATTTTGTCAAAAGTTTGCGTGTCAAAATATTTATGAAAAGGTCTATTGATTTAATATTATGTGATGAAATTTTATGCATTAAAAGTACACTTTGGGCGACTTTCGGCTCATTTGGCCCGATGTTTTCTAAGTATTTATTTATTCAACCGGTTGGCATCTTAGAGATAAAATATTACTTGAATTTACCCATTTTTGAGTAGATGGTCATGGTTGAAATATCCGCCTCTACTTGTAAATTTGTAATTTTGCTGTTTATGAAGTTTAATTGCTTTCATGTGAGGTGACTGCTTGTTTTTACTCTTGTATATAGTACCATTTTCAAGCATAAAATATAATGCGAACTACATTTAGCCACTAGCTTTTGAAGGTAACTTGATATTCTTTCCATTGGAAATTTCAGGCATGGTTTGAAACAGGAGATGCTGGTTGCTATGGTGATGCTACCTGGGGTTCTAGGGCTGCAGCTAGCTCCAGTTTCAGTTACTTAGATCAGAGTTCAACAGATGTCATAGGCCAGGACAACAATGTTGGTACATACCTCTATATTCAGATGGAATACTGCCCAAGGTTACCCCTGAATTTCTATTTTGTTATGTAACTAAAAACTGCGCAATGTTTTTTTTTTTTTTTTTTTTTTTTTTTTTTTTTTTTTTTTTTTTTTTTTTTTTTTTTTTTTTTTTTTCACTTGTCTAATACATTCTTGTTTGTTACCAAATTTCATGTCTGCCTGTAGCATTTTTTTGATCTATTTCTTTCTGTTTTGTATATGAAGGACCCTTCAGCAAACCTTTGAATCTTATCATTTTGACAAGAAAATGGCTTGGCACTTGTTTCGTCAGATCGTAGAAGGTCTGGCACACATACATAGTCAAGGAATTATCCACCGTGACTTGACTCCGAACAACATTTTCTTTGATGCTCGCAATGATATTAAAATTGGGGATTTTGGTCTTGGTAAGCTAAATAATTCTAAATTAATATTGATAATGCATTAAGTTAGTCAATTGTTCACTTTAGCACATGCCATGAACTGTGGCTTTGTGGAATTGTATTATCTCATGCGCCAATTCACACACATAACACCATCCGGGCCTTGTATACAGAGGTAAAAATGCGGGGGTTGAGCAGGTTGGGTAACATGTCAAACTGGTAGCATTTGGTACATGTTGACTTCAAACATATATATTCAAAAGTTCTATGTACTTCTAATTTTGGGTGAATTTTGAGCCGATCAACCCATTTGCCTACTTCCTTTAAGCCGCTATAAGACCTTAATAAATATTGTATTGATGTAATTGTAATTGTATAATATACATTAGATAGTGTATGTATATATACTAATACTATTGCTTGGAGCCCAAGTAACTACCATCTATACAAATTGACCAACCCATGTAATCTAGTTTGGCCCAATACGCCCCCGCAAGCTAAGGGCGGGCAACGACCTGTAGCTTGGATCTTAGAAAGAGGAATCTCGGAGTTGGTAGTGGCTTTGTAAAAATATCTGCAATCTGATCATGTGTAGATATGTGTTGAACCCGAAGATCTCCTTGAGCAACCTTTTCCCGAACAAAGTGGTAGTCTATTTCCACGTGCTTTGTACGCGCATGGAAGATAGGATTAGCTGACAAGTATGTTGCACCAAGATTGTCACACCATAGTATAGGCGTTGAAGATGAACGTATGCCAAGCTCATGAAGAAGAGCTTGAAGCCATGTGAGCTCAGCAACTGTGTCAGCAAGAGCTTTGTATTCAGCTTCTGTAGAGGAACGTGAAACCGTACGTTGGTGAACGTGGCGAAGTTGGACTTGGATGGTCTGTAGTAGGAATTACATAAGGTGATTCTGAGGAGTAATAGGAAGATGTTTTTGAAGGGGGTGGGGAAGTTGTTTTAAGGGTATTGAAAGGAAATTGTTCTTCATTAAAACGAACATGCCGAGCTATATAAAGACGCTCGGTTGAGATGTCAAGACAACGATATCCATGATGGGAGGGACTGTAGCCAAGAAACACACACGGAGTTGAACGAAAATCCATTTTGTGACGATTGTATGGACGAAGATGGGAAAAACATAGGCACCCGAAGACTCGAAGAAAAGAGTAGTCGGGAGACCGTTTGAAGAGATGTTCAAAAGGTGACTTGTTTGTCGATGTCCGGGAGGGCATGCGATTGATTAGGTAAACGGCAGTATCAAAAGCATAATGCCAAAAACGTTGAGGAACAAACGATTGAGCTAGAAGAGTAAGACCAGTTTCCACAACGTGGCGATGGCGACGTTCAACAAAGCCGTTTTGCTCACTTGTATGAGGACAAGATCGCCGGTGAATAATTCCTAGCGAAGAGAAAAAAGGAGCTAAATTACGAAACTCACCACCCTAATCAGTTTGAACATTCTTTAATTTTGTAGTGAATTGGCGTTCAACCATTTGCACAAATGATTTAAAGGTGGCATACACATCGTATTTTTGAGCTAAATGATAAATCCACATGTAACGAGAATGATGATCAACACACAACATAAAATATCTGTGACCTTCAAAAGATAACATCGGTGCAGGACCCCAAACATCACAATAAACCAAGTCTAAAATATTATTACTTCGAAATTCGGATACAAATAAAGGTAGTTTGGAAGATTTTCCTAGTGGACAAGAATTACACAAACTTGGCAAAAATTTATTTGTAACTGGAAGAGAAAAACTAGAAAGCATATCACGTAAAAGACGCTGATGAGGATGTCCGAGCCGCCTATGCCAAATGGTTGGAGAAGCTCGTACAGCCGAAAAAGAGACTTTGTTGATTGACTTCAATTGAGGAAGATTGATGGGGTAGAGACCATGTTTACTGGGGCCCGTGAGAAGGGTGGTGTGTGTAGACTCGTCCTTCACAACAAAATAAGAACCGTGAAATTCAAAAAAGACATCATTGTCATGACAAAATTTTTGAACAGAAAGGAGATTTATCGGTGATTTCTGGCACATGAAGAATATTATTGAGAGAAAACGTTTTTTGTGGTGAGTAAACTTTAGATGAACCAATATGAATAATAGGAAGACCCTTACCGTTGCCAACATGAAGGGCGTCGTCACCATAATATGCCTCTGTATTATCCATCGCTGCCAAATCAGGTGTTACGTGGCTGTTTGTTCCAGTGTCTGAATGCCAATTAGCAGAGGCAGTAGAAGATTGAGCACGACTATTTGCAAAGTTAGCGGATGGCCGATTGCGAATAGTAGAAGGGTCATGATTAGGGCATTGTGATGGAATGTGACCAATACCACATCTATTGCAAGTGCCATACACTGTGTTTTGCAAGTGCCATACACTGTGTTCTGGGTGGATGCCCAATCAAATTGACGACCATTACCACGACAGCGGTTGTTGTTGTTACCACGAGAGTTATTGCGATTGCCATTGTTGCTGTTGCCACGATTGTTATTGTTACCCCTGTTGTTGTTGTTTGATGAACGAGCACCATAAAAGGCTTGTGGACCCGATGGTGCAATGGGTGACACTTGGAATCCAAGAGCACTTAACTGGGCAGCCAACTCTGAAAGCTGAGCTTGACGAGGTTCTGGTATGCTTGATGAGCCCACTGCATAGTTTGCAGTAAAAGATGGAGTGATAGATGGAGCAGGTGAACGCGTTTTTCCAAGCATATAATCATGATCACTAAGAAGTGAATGAAGCTCGCTAAATGCAGTTGGACTTTGACGGGCAGTGATGGTGGTTTTAAGGCCATTATACTCTTCACGAAGACCAGAGACAGCAAGCATAACAAGATCTTTATCTTTTACAGGTTCACCAATGGCGGCAAGTGCATCAGCATACTCTTGAGCTCGATTTAGATAAGCATCGGGAGTTTCATCACCGTGCATCTCTATTCTCAGAAGTTGTGTCTTGAGAGTATATTCTCTGGATGTGGAATGAGGTGCATATGCCTTTTCAAGAGAAAGCCAAAGGTCACGAGAAGTTGTCCCTTGGACATGGCGAAAAGAAGCTTCTGATATTGTAGAGATAATTAGCATACGGACATGGGCATCGTTGGAGACCCAAATTGGATAATTCGGGTTTTCCTTTGGAACAGTGGCACCTTCGGTAACGGGTAAGGTTTTTGATGGACACGGTATTGAACCATCCACATAACCCATCAAATTGTTTGTGATGAGGAATGGTTCAATCATATGTTTCCAGTAACCATAATTTGTGGGTGAAAGGGTAAAAGCGAACTTACGAGAGTTGTGAGCCGTTTTATCGGCTGTGGTGAACGGTGAAATCATAGCCATATCCTTTTTTTTTCAAGGGTTTGACGGCGGCGGCGGCTGGAAGTGATCGGAAAATCAAAATTGATTGGGGGGTTTTGTTCGGATTTATATGAGGATCACAATGGTGTTTTTGGTTTTTCTTAAATCGATGTGATTTGGCCGGAAAAGGCAAAAACGTGGCCGGATTTTGTAAAATCCGGTGGCTACAGTGGAGTACCGGAATTGTGCCGGAAAAAAAGAGGGTTAGTGTTTTGGCTCTAATACCATATAAGACCTTAATAGATATTGTATTGATGTAATTGTAATTGTATAATATACATTAGATAGTGTATGTATATATACTAATACTATTGCTTGGAGACCAAGTAACTACCATCTATACAAATTGACCAACCCATGTAATCTAGTTTGGCCCAATAGCCGCTTTCTTGATTTTACTCTTTTGACCCACTATAGATAAAATGTAGCCCGAATCAGCCCATCCTTAAATAGATGGGTCAAAATGGCTATCTCTATGATTAACTATATCTCCATTCTATCTATCAGCTAAGTTCCTGAAGTTAGAGCAGTTGGAACCGGACCCAGACCCTGCAGAAACAACAGGAATGTCCATTGATGGTACTGGTCAGATTGGTACTTATTTTTACACTGCACCAGAAATTGAGCAGCGATGGCCAAAGATTAATGAGAAAGTGAGTATGTTATACTTTATGCATATCTTTTGGATTTAAAAAAGAACACTTAAAGCCACTTTCTTAATTTATTGGTGTACTCTATCAGTTAAGCCTTTATATCAGTTTGTTAAAAAACATTAGTATTAGTTTTGTAATCTTAAATGACACACGATGACCAAAAAATAATGAGAAAGTGAGTGTATTATAAACGGGTAAATGGACGTGGTTTTCCCTGTTCGGGTTACCCGGGGAGGGAGAGCCTTTTTGACTCAGATGTCCGCGGCCTCACCGGGTTAATCCGGGACCGTTTCCGACCCTTCCTTGGCCACCCCCAAATGTACACACCTAACAAGGTTTGAACCCTTGACCTTACCATTTTTGGATTTAAAAAAGAACACTTAATGCATATTGTACTAATAATCAATAATTAAATAGAAACTTTAAAACAAAAGTGGTTCGGAACTTCTGATCACGGTTACCCATATTCACTTGAACTTGTATTTGATCTGTTGTCTAATCCACAAGTTTTTGCCATCTCTATTCTATTGGATTCCATCTAAAAAAAAGGAACCGCTGTGGCAAAATGTGTTTTTTTTGTCTTGACTGCAGCTCGCGTACTCAATTTTCGCTATTTTTTTCAGGCTGACATGTATAGCTTAGGAATTATATTTCTTGAGCTCTGGCATCCCTTCAGCACTGGAATGGAACGACATGTTGTTCTTTCCGACTTAAAAAAGAAGGGAGAGCTTCCTTCTGATTGGGCCGCGGAGTTTCCAGAACAAGCTTTATTATTACGCCGTATGATGTCATTAAGCCCATCAGATCGCCCGTCAGCCACAGAACTCCTCAAACATGCTTTTCCTCCTCGGATGGAATCTGAATTGTTAGACAGTAAGCATTAGTAGCTTTCACTTTTTGTTTTCAACGTACCTCTTGAATATATACATACATGATCTGTTAGAGGTAGACAGTGAGTAGTCATTAGTAAGTAGCCGTCAAGATTAGTCATTGAACTTTAAAATGATAATCTAATTTTTTTCATTAACACATTGTTTTTGATGAAGTTTGGGAAACACATAACCAAAAAAATAAAAAAAGGATCTACTATTAATCTATTATAAAGTTTAAAGAAGGTTTAAAAACAATAATAGATATGTAGTTATGCACAATTGTTTTTCATAAAAAGGATTGCATATGAAAACAACTATACAAATAGACATTTTTTTTATTTCTTTTCAAAAGGTAAATACTTATAAGTTATAATTGTTCTTCACAGTTCTTCTTCTTCTTCTTTTTCTTTTTTTTTTTTTTTNTCATTCTCTTTTCACTCAAAATGCCTTCTCAAGAAAACTTAGTAACTTTAATATGTTTGGGATTTAATTTGGTTATGGGTTATGTTTTGTTTTGTGTCACGAGACAGCTTGACTCCAACATAGGGTGCGCTTGGTTTTAGTTTAGTTTTGGAACAACAAGTGCTCATTTTTTTCTCCTCAAATTACTTATCTCAATGTTTATATATATATATATATATTTTTTTTATTATTTTTTTTATTTATTATTATTATTTTTTTTTTAAGCAAAATCAGTCACAAAATTGATATTTGAATAAAAGTTCTATCAAACAGCCGTACTCATTGTCACCAGTCAATAAATTCCCTTTTTCTTGTTAAATAATGTTGAATAAAATTCAACCAAGGAAATGCAATCAGTAAATTACCATGCCTGTAAGAATTGAGTTAAAATATTGGTGTTTGAATGTTTAGACTTTAGACATTTATTACTCTAAACAAATATTCCATTTGTCGGTTTGTTGTTAGTTTTGTTCTCTGTTTTGTGGACACACATTGATAATTTCATATTGTTTTTCCATTATTTTGCAGATATCTTACGAACAATGCATAATTCTGAGGACACAAGCATCTACGATAAAGTTGTGGGTGCTGTCTTCAGTGAGGAGATAATAAATACTAAAAACCAAGACAATGAATCTGAAGTACCAAAATTAGGTGCAAAAGAAATTTCATCTATACAGCATACAGATTTGGACACTGAAATTCGTGATCTGGTTTGGGAGGTATCTTCTACGGTGTTTAGGCTACATTGTGCAAAGCGTTTGGAAATAATTCCAATGTGTTTGCTAGGAGATTCTCTACAATTGAATAGGTATCCTCATATTTATGGTTCCCCTTTCGGTCATTACTAGATATTTCTAATTCCCAATTGGTTGCGTGTGAATATATCTCTACTATATAAAGAGAAAACAAATCTGCTTAAAAACCTCTCAAAGTGAACTGTGAAATTACTAATCTACTGTGAAATTACTAATCTACCCTTACTTCTTATTCCTTCCAATATTATTACATCCATATACTTTCCTTTCATGACTACTTGACCCAATAAACAATATTCATCCATTTCATACACGAAAGACCACAATTTTGCAACTACAAGGGTGCGTTAGTTGAAGAGAAAATTCTCATGTTTTGTATCTCTAGTTTTGTAAAAAATTGGAAGGGAAATTTATCTCCACAAAACAATTAAAAATATAGAAAGCGTGTTTAGTTGATGTTTGCATTTTCTATTTTGAAGAAGGGGAGGGAGGGTTGTGGGTTACAAAGGAAAACAACTAAAATTTGTTTTGTAATTTTCCTTGTTAAGTTAGGAAATAGGGGATTTTTTGTTTTGCAAAACGTTTTGTTGAAAAACGCTAATTTGAATGCGATCTCTGTTTTTATTGTTTTCCACAAAACATTTTGTGGAAAATAAGGGTGTTTTGGAAAATAAAGGTGTTTTCCCTCAACTAAACGCACCCTAATTATTTGCCGCTTTACATTTCCGCCGCTATGCATAGGTACACACCTAGTTAGAGAATAATAAGTGGTTTTATATGTGAAGGAATGCTGTTAAGCTTTTGACAGATGGTGGAGACATGATAGAACTCTGCCATGAGCTGCGGTTGCCATTTCTCAATTGGGTTGTTCTAAACCAGGTATGGGTCATTACTCCAATAAAATACTCTCGGAGTGTTGAAGGATTTTTTTGAAGATATGTTCTTACTTTGATATGTTTGTTTATTTGTTGCAGAAGTCATCTTTTAAACGCTTTGAAATATGTTATGTATATCGTAGACCAATTGGTCATTCCCCGCCAAATCGATATCTTCAGGTTATGTGTAATAGCAGTTTCCATGCGGACACTTAAGATTTTAAGGTGGCTATGTGCAGTAACACAGTTTTCTCATGTGCAGGGAGACTTTGATGTTATTGGAGGTGCTTCTGCAGTGACAGAGGCCGAGGTTATTAAGGTATTATGGTCTTTCAGTCTCCATCCATACACTAGAAGAGTAGAGATGTCAAATGGGTAGTTCGGGCGGTTGATTAACATGTCAAAATGGGTGATTTTCTGTACGGGTTTGATTGTGTTGACCAGATGTTTTTTACAAGTATTTAGTGTGCTGAATATAGTTAAGAAAAGCATGTTTTTTCAGTCGTAAATCGTAATTTGTTGTTGGGATAAAATGATTTAGGAGGTGTTTTGCATTTCAAAATCACCTTTAGGGGGATACTCACACAACCCCATTTGATTGTTAGAGATAAGATATAATCCAAATTGCCTCTTATATAAATAAAAATGGGTTGAAATTGCCACCTTAGTCGTAGGCAAATACCAATGAATGGATCATCTTCTCTAATCTTTTAGATATGCTACTCTTGATTTTGAATGCAAATCCCCGATGCTTGATATGCAGGCTGCAATGGACATCATAACTCGGTTTTTTCATCCAGAATCATGTGATATACATCTGAATCATGGGGATTTATTAGAAGCAATTTGGTCATGGATTGGAATCAAGGCCGACCACAGACAAAAAGTAGCAGAAGTATGAATATTTGATTTTTGTCCTTAGAATGATAACCAACTTTGCGGTTTCTGATAAATAGCTGAAAAGTTACATGCCTTTTCCTGTGAAGCTACTGTCTCTATTAGGATCTTTGCGTCCCCAGTCCACTGAAAGGAAATCAATGTGGGTGGTAATAAGACGGCAACTTAGACAGGTGCAGTTTGATTGTTCATCAGCTTATTTTACATGTTTTTGTGCTTCTAGAGCATCTAGCTACACTTTGCAAATTATATTTTTTTAGTTCTCAACTTTGGTTTCCAGCTCTACTTTATCTTACGGTTAGTAGAGGTGAAAGAATTAGGCTGTGTTTGTTTTTTTGTTTTTTTTTTTTTGCCTCTTAACAGCCTCTGAATGGGCACTGTGTCTGAATCGGTCAGACATTTTGACGTTCAGACCGTTTGTTTTTTTTTTTTCCGTTCAGACGCGTTCAGATGCAGTAAGATCTTAATGGTTTAGACTTGAGAGGGGTGTCTGAATGCGTCTTGTTGCCTCTTGCTGACACAAATAAAAACCAAAAAAAAAATTAGTACGAGCAAGCAAATGTGCGGTTCAAACATGAGTTTTTTTTTTCCCGTTCAGATGCGGTCAGATTCAGACATTTACGCATCAGATTCAGATTCAGATGTGCGGTTCAGATTCAGATTCTGACCCTCTTAACAAACAAACACCACCTTAGTTGGTTGGGTACCTGGTCAAAAAGATAACTGTTCGAGCGAGCCAGGTTGGATATGACCCGGAGCACTCTGTCAAAATGTTATTTTAGAAAGGCTTTGTCCATATGTTTTAATTTCTTATGAACTGTTAGTGTGTTAAATATGATTATAATTATTATATGCTATCAGTCTTAATTTATTTTTTCAACCAAATATCTTAAGATTTCATTTAGGCTTTAAGTCCGGCCCTTTGACTTGTTTCTTCATTTAGCCCTTTATTTATCTAACCAGTTTAGTTCTCTAGATGTGAAACACAATCGGACCGAAATTTCCACCTCTTGGTTATAGCTTAGTGAATGTTATTGAGGGCAGAATCCAAATTTCATAAGACATCGCATGATGGCAGCACAAGAAATTCAAAGATTTTTAAGTAAGACTACCTTTAATGCTTCTCAAGTTCGGCATAGATGTTGGCCAAGCCAACATGCCAAAATCATTGAGACTACTTTTCCTGATATGTAAAGCATCCACAATGTGTAAATTGGTTGGCCAACTTGGCACTAATATTGCAGTTGCTATAAATTTTTTAACTAGTATAGTGATTGGGCGAGTTTTATGATTTAGTGGGATTAAAATTCTATGGAAACATCAATCATGAGTTTATTGTGCAGACATACTTTCCGTAAGATATTTACAGTGTATCGGTTGTAATACTCCGTATATTTTATTTCCTCGAGTCCTTAAACCTCCCACTTCTCTTTCCCAGGAACTTAATATTACCGAAGGTGTCGTTAATAAGTTGCAGAATGTGGGGTTAAGGTTTTGTGGAATTGCAGATCACGCCCTTCCCAGATTGAGAGGTGCCCTTAAGGGCAGGTACGTTTGTCATTAAAAATATTAATTTCTAGCTCTTCATATTATTCCAAGAATATTGATTTGGGTTTTTGTGATGGCAGTGTAGACACACTTGCAATGAAGGCACTTGAAGAACTTTCCCAAATTTTGATGTATTTACGAATATGGAAGATTGATAAAAATGTTTTCATCGATCCCCTTATTCCACCCACCCAGGGTTATCACAGGGATTCATTTTTCCAGGTATCTCCCTCTTAATATGTGGTATTTTAACAACCACTGTAAGTTTGTAACATGAACTTAGATGCCACTTGGTTCATTATTGTAACATGAACTTAGATGCTCATCCAAACACTCTCTTAATCAGTTAATCATCTTTGTTCTTGAGAATGTACATTAATATGTGGTATTTTAACAATTCAGGCACTGATTCCTTTTCTGATTAGACAATTTTGTCTAGTGGGGTGCATGTTTCTTGGATTACCCTGAAAACTTATGCAATCATTTCTATGTTTTCCGACAGATTTATTTAAGGAAGTATAATAGTGTTGGAACTCCTACGGAAGGAACTTTGCTTGCTGTCGGTGGTCGCTATGATTATCTTCTTCACCAAATGTGGCAATCTAAATATGTAGGCTCTTGCTTTATACATCCATGATCTTAAATAAGATATATTAAAGGCTTTAATTTGGTAGCTTTATTTGCTCTAAAGGAACAAGAGTCATGAAACATGTTTCATCCTATTCATGTGTATTTAATCTTGCCGTACTTTGAATCTATCAGAAATCAAATCCGCCAGGAGCAGTTGGGACCAGTCTTGCGCTAGAAACCATCATTCAACATTCTTCTGTTGATATTTGCAGACCCTTTAGGTAGGTTTATTTATTTCATGAGCTTGCAGCTTCAATACAAGAGGACGTATAATAGGTGGGTCAGGTAGGTGGGGTAACAAGTCAAAACCGGTAGTTTTTTTACTGCGGGTCAAAATGGGGAATCTGGTCGACCCAAGACACTTTCCCGTTTAAGCCTTTTTAGTTTGACTTATAATTAATATGTCAAAAATGTTTTTGGACAGACTTTGCGTGACGTTCCAGTTTAACCCGTTGACATATTATCTAATCCATTTCAAAATATTTGATCCGTTGGAGACAGTTGTTACCCAATTCGACATGTTAATTAAAAAATGGGTTGAAATTGCCACATATTGCTATTCTTGTTGTCTTTTTGTATCAATTGGTATTGCACAATTTATGCAGAAACGATTCTAGCAAAAGTGTTCTAGTTTGCTCAAGAGGCGGAGGTGGTTTACTTGAGAAGCGTATGGAGCTAGTTTCTGAACTCTGGGAGGACGATATCAAGGTTTGTAGTTATAATTTTCTTCTTCTTCTTCTTCTTTTTCTTATTTTTTTATTATTTATTATTTTTTTACTACTAAATCTTCAATCGATATATGTGATTGTGTTTTTTGATCAGGCGGAGTTTGTTCCGATTGTGGATCCTAGTCCTAAGGAACAATACGACTACGCTAAAGAGCATGACATTAAATGCCTTATTGAAATGTCGGAAGGATCTGTTAAGGTAATTCTTAGTAAAGGTTATCTATTTCTTTAAGTTAATGTTAACATAAATACTTCTATAAACTGGTCATGGTTGATTATACTTTTTTTTCCCATGTAATAGCCCTAACAAGAATATTGCACAATGATGTGTTGTTATCCAGATTCGTCATCTTGAGCTCAAGAGGGAGAAGGAAATTAGCCGAGAATCGCTCGTCAAATTTTTGTCAGATGCAATGGCATCTCAGTTTAGAAACCCGTCTATATGGAATTGAATGAATATTAAATATGACCACGATCACAACCACCATCTGCACAACCATTTTGGTGGAGAAAGGAAATTCCATGTCAATGGATCAATATAAAATGCGTTTTTTTCTCTCCAGGAGTTGATCGATCCATCATACTTGTTTTCCTCTTTTTGATTGATGCAAAAGGGAGCATTCTGTTACAATGAGGTATTTTGCAAGCAAATGTACATGAAAAGGAAAACCTATATTCTTGACATTATGAGTTCTTATACGCGATGGTGGGTGAGGGGCCTGCATATGGTTTTGATGAGTTTAAGGCTGCTACACCTCCAACTTCTTCTATTGGTAGATATTCATTCATAATAGTGGTCAGGTATACAACTTATTGTTTTATCTCATGACAAGGCCGTTTTGGGTGTAATTTTTCCGGGCATTGCGCCATTTTGTCTTGTGCTCAGAGATTGTCTATTATAAGTAACTAAGGCTTTTGTTCTACGAGTATTATGGGGCTTGATGGATGTAGATTTTTTTATTCTTTGATTTTCTTTTAACACTTTACAAAATTTATATTTCAAAATATCTGGAATAGAATTGAACTGGAAGAATTTTGTAAGATTGAATCATGGTGATTCACTTATTTACAAAGAGATCTTGAATGGTTATTCTCTTGAAGCAAATAATAATGTATAGACATTGTCTTGGTGAAAGATCATACAAGACTGATTTGTGAATGTTATTACTAGTTAGTGGTTAGTGAGCTTTTGGATGTTAGGCACAAACACTTCTCTGTAAATGTTGCAAGGTTATCACTTTTTATTTCCATAAATATTGTGCAAATAGATTTTGGATATTATTCATGCCTTGAACTGTTGTCGTTTAGTTGTCCGTCACTCGTAGTCTCTGCGTCAGAGGTGGTTGTTCGGAAGGGTTTGACAACGTAACAGATAGCTAGGCAGTTACTACGCAACACACATTGGGGTGGTGCAACAATGGAACGACTAGTAGTCTACTACGTGTTACGGAACAACTACCCGACGAGTGGTAACTACGAAGCTTTGCTTCTCCCCCTGTAGTCGTAATACTCGGCTCGTCGCTACTTTGATTCAAAAGGTAACCGGTGGTTCCCGACTTTCTCTGGTTTCCGTAACCGTAACCATTTTTCTGATTACATAAACCTTTTTTTTGAATAGCGATACGCTCTAAAAAAAGTGAAGGATAAGCAACCATTCTAGAAGCGGTAGCTTCCCGCCTCCTTCATTCCTACTGACTCCTTCGGTGAGAAGTTCCCTTCCTTTTTTTTTTTTTATAAAAAAAATGACTGATTGGTCTGCTCAGCAAACGCACAAGTGGACCGCTGTTTGGCTGACCCCCTTCCTCCCATTCGGGTCAACCTTTTGTCGGTTTACAATTTGGATTTGACTTCAGATTAGTCTAAATGTCTAATCATGCGAATGAGTTGACTCAATAGCATGGACTAAACTCTGATTTGATTTCGTACATTGAGTAATCTTCTTGATGCACTCTTGATACTTAGTTTTAAAATTTTTGAGATGTTTTCTCAAATTGTTTGGACAGAGCTTTACAAGGATTACTATAAGGCTATGTTTGGCACAAAGCCTTTTGGAGCTTTTTTGGGCAATGAGCGGTGAAAAATGAGCTTTTTGATTTTTAGTGTTTGTTTGGCATGAGAGCTGTGGGCGTTGCTATTTTTTAGGAAAGCTCATTTTCCCAATGCTTCTTTATGAAGCTGTGAGCTTTTTTGGCTACTGCTCACAGCTGCTCACTGCTACTTCTCACAGCTACTTTTGCCAAACATAGCCTAAATGTCTCACTATTGGTATGATATCACAGTTTAGCATCTTATCAAACTAGTAATACGTATTGTCGTGACTGGAATGTGTTGAAAATTATAATGATACAAAGAACATAAGCTTGATTTTGAAACATGAAAACTACTTGTTACCTACTATATTTATCTTTTCAACTGGAATATGTTTAAAAATTAAAAGTATATAGCCAAAAGACAATGTAAAGATGATGAAAATTTCCACTTGATTGCTTTTTGTATTTTTATATCTGGGGCAGCCATCAGTAGTATTGAAATAAAGACCAAAATGGGTTGATTTTGATATTGTACCTAGTTGTTTTAAACTTTTTCGTTAAATGGTGTTTGGCATTATGTTGGTGTGTCTTATGCCGCAATAGTAACAAGACGAAGGCTAGATGAACATCCATGTAAAAATTTCTGAATTCCTGCTGCTTATTGTACTTCCGTTAGAGAATTAGTTTCATCCGATGTGTCTACGTAGACCGTGAAGATGTGTTAAGGCCAGTTAGAAAACATATCGTTCAAAAAAAAAAAGTTAGAAAAAATATCAAGTGTTCTTTTTGTTGTGAGTTGGTCTTACCGTTCTATATTACAAATACAATCTAGTGAAAATATTGGAAATTAAAAAGAGACACTATCGAGTAATAAGACTTATAATTGACACACGGGAGGTGATTTGCACACTCCCATATTTGATTGGGACACTCCAAACAGTGCATTAAACAGTTGTACTGTAAATATAAATTGCTTTAACTGTTTGTACATTGAGTGTCCCAATCAATTTTTTGAGTGTGCCAATCAATTCCCTTGACACATACCTAACACTCATTGTAATTAAAGACCTCACAAAACATAAATACTGTTTTGCACAAATATGGTACGTACAAAAAATTAAGCAAGAAACATCAGGGGTATTATGACGGGTAAAGGTGCAATGGGTCACAACGGTATAAACACAAATGCGGAAGCAAAACCTTCGTTTGACAACAGCTTACCCAAACCCGTGTGAACCTATGAGGAAGTAAACAAATAAGGCAAACTAAGCAGGTAATAACGATAATCAAACACACAACAAGAACACCAAGCTTTTAGCGTGGAAAACCCCAAAACGGGTAAAAACCACGGGACACCTAGTGCCGCTTAAAATCCACTACCACCAATAATAGAGCAATACAATCAGATCTTCTCTAGATACTAGAGGCATACAACAATCATCATACACTTGGAATGAAGCATCAAGATTTATGGAACCAAACTAAAGACAAAAGAGGAATAACATCACCAGAAATTTTGCCCTCTGTTCCAGCCTTTGTATCTTAACTTTCAGACCACTTGAGACAAATTCAACCGTCCAAAATGTTGGCCCAGATGCTGTGAAGCTGCTGTCCAAAAATGGGGACGATCCAACGGTTCAATCTCTGGGGATCTTCTGTTTTTGTGGGCTGCTGTAGGGAAAAACGGGACTGCACCTTTTCTTCTCTTTTTATCTCTCTCTCTTTCTATTAAAGTGTGTATGATACGCTTCTAAAGTCTAAACATTATGAAGTAATAAGGGACTAAAATGGACCCAAGATGGGCCTTAAAGAGTTGGGCTCTTAACCTCATGGGCTAAGAAAATACCCAACAAATCTCCCCCTTTTCTGCCTATGAGGAAGAGTTCGCCATCCCGGCGATCGAGCAACAGACCTTGAGCTTCTCCCTTGCTAACGGCTTGGTCAACATATCGGAACCATTATCATCCGTATGAACTTTATTAAGTTCAAACATACCATCTTCAATGGCATCTCTAATCCAATGATACCTCACATCAATATGTTTTGTTCGCTTATGAAACATAGAATTCTTAGCAAGGTGAATAGCACTTTGATTATCACAAAGGACCACGTAGCGCTGTTGCTTGAAGCCAAGCTCCTGCAGAAACCTTTTCAACCACAATAGTTCTTTGCACGCTTCCGTTGCCGCCACATACTCAGCCTCTGTTGTAGACAAAGCCACACACTTTTGCAATCTAGATTGCCATGAAACAGCTCCCCCTGCAAAGGTCATCAAATAACCAGAAGTGGATTTCATGTTGTCCTTATTTCCCGCCATATCTTAATCTGTGTAACCAACAAGCATGGGTTTCCCATTTCCAAATGTGATACCCAATTTGGAAGTACCTCGCAGATATCTAAATATCCATTTAACAGCTTCCCAATGCTTCTTACCAGGATTTGACAGGAACCGACTAACAACACCAACTGTATGAGCTAAATCTGGCCTTGTACACACCATAGCATACATCAAGCTACCAACCGTTGAGGCATATGGAACTCTATCCATCTTTTCAATACTCTTCTTGGAAGAAGGGCAATCTTTATCAGTTAGCTTAAAGTTAGGAGTAAGAGGGGAACTTACCACTTTAGCTTTATCCATGTTGAACCTGCACAACACCTTCTCAATGTATTGCTCTTGTGATATATGCAACTTCTTGGCACCTCTATCACGGAAAATCCGAATGCCAAGGATCTGTTTTGCTGGCCCGAAGTCTTTCATAGCAAAAGACTTGTTCAAATCTCGCTTCAGTTGGGCAATTCTTCCAACGTTCTTGCCAACAATCAGCATATCATCAACATATAGCAATAAGATGATGAAGTCATCATCACCAAATCTCTGAAAGAAAACACAATGGTCTGAGGAGGTCTTTCGGTAGCCTTGCTTCCCTATGACCGACTCAAATTTCTTGTACCACTGTCTCGGTGCTTGCTTCAACCCGTACAAACTTTTCTGAAGTCTACACACGTAGTCTTCCTTCCCCTTAACCTGAAAACCTTCAGGCTGCTCCATGTAGATTTCTTTATCCAGATCACCATGAAGGAAAGCTGTCTTGACATCCATTTGCTCAATCTCAAGATCGAGGCTAGCCGCTAAAGCAAGAACAACTCGAATAGATCCCATCTTCACGACTTGAGAGAAAATCTCATCAAAATCAATACCTCTTTTCTGACTGAAACCTTTTACCACTAATCTGGCCTTGTATCTCGGTCTAGAAGTATACTCATCAGTCTTCAATTTGAAAACCCATTTGTTCTTCAAAGCTCTCTTGCCCTTAGGCAACTTCACCAGCTCAAAGGTATTGTTCTTATGCAATGAATTCATCTCATCATGCATGGCACCAGACCATTCTTTCTTGTGTTCATCTTCCATAGCTTCTGCATAACACTTGGGCTCTCCCCCATCAGTGAGTAAAACATACTCATGTGCAGAATATCGTGTGGAAGGATGATGATCTCTAGTGGACTGTCTAACCGGAACGAATGGTGGCATAGGTACTGGCAACTCAGGATGAACGTCTTCATCTAGGTATGGTTGCTCTTGAGCATCAACATCATCAGCACCCTGTTCTTCATCATTCTGAATATCATCTCCAAACTGTGCATCAAAATGTCTTGGAGGAACCGGATCTAAATCAATAGGATCATCATTATGTTGAGGAATTGTCTCCTTTTCAGCCTTCTCAACATCTTTCAAAGTTTGGTCTTCGTCAAACTCTACATCTCGGCTACGAATAAGTTTCTTTTGAACTGGATCATACAACCTGTACCCAAGTTCATCTTGACCATACCCGAGGAATACACATGGCTTAGACTTCACATCAAGCTTTGATCTTTCATCTTTGGGAATATGCACAGATGCCTTGCATCCAAAGACTCGTAAATGACGGTATGAAACATCTTTGCCGCTCCAAACCCTGTCAGGAACATCAAAGCGCAAAGGAACACAAGGGGTTAGATTAATAACATGTACCGCCGTATTCAAAGCTTCACCCCAAAAAGAAGCAGGCAACCCTGCATGTGAAAGCAAGCATCTAACTCTCTCAACCAAAGTTCTATTCATCCGCTCTGCTAAGCCATTCAACTGCGGTGTCTTCGGTGGAGTCTTTTGATGCTGAATTCCATGCTCTCTACAATAAGCATCAAAGGGGCCAATGTATTCACCTCCATTGTCTGATCGAATACATTTAAGTTTCTTCCCTGTCTGCCTCTCAACTAAAGCATGAAACTGCTTAAACACATCCAATACTTGATCTTTAGTCTTCAAGGT